>CABFPE010000255.1:221734-261502 GCA_900660155.1 Hofstenia miamia
TATATATATATATATATATATACATATGTGAAGTCCTTATTTATTTAATGGTAGACATTTTTTTTAATTTCGGATTCAAAAGTGAAAATGTTTAAATAATTCAGATCGAATCGGATCATATCCGGATCTTCAGGTTTCGGATACGAATCGGATCGGATGTGACAATTTTGGATCAGATTCCATCTATGATTTATAGTATTTATGAAATTTTGATTGTGTACTATAATTAAGGATTACATTGTTAAAAAACCTGTATTAAACATTGTAGTCCATAGATCTCAAAAATGAGCTATCGGCTATTGCTAAGCAATAAAGATGACTAAGAGTAACTAGAGAAATTGCAAGAAGTTTAATTAGTGACTTGGTAAGAAATTATAAATTTAGCAACTATATTAGTAATCAAATACAACGTTGATATACTTCGTCGACAACCAAATAAACGTATTGTTGCCAAAATAATTAAAACTTAATGTTTTTTTGACAATTTAGTGCTAACCCTATTTTTGGTATACCTGTATTAATATCATGCTAATAATTCGGATTTCCCTTGTTACAGAAAGTTCTAAAAATTGCAAGATATCCATTTTAATAAGAATTCAAATCATATTAAAAGTTGTGACAATTGACATGCATTCGTCATGATTGCAATAAGAATGAATTTCAACAGAGGTTTCATGAAATTTTGCAAGGGGGATTTCCATAATGATGTAAGACCATTTTCAAATGGAAAGATGGTAATCTGTACAAATTTTGTCCGTGAAAACAAAAATAAAATAGCACCTGTACATTATATTAACTTGAAAATATTTTTGGAATTATAACAATCATAGTTTTAATTTTCCATCTAATGCGTAATATTAAGAAATAATTTTAAAAAAATGTTTACCTACTTAATAAAAATGGCTAATATTATATATTTTGTCGTAAGCAATTCGTGTGAAACTTCATCAAAACAATTAAATAATAAGCTTAAATTTAGTTGTAAACAATATATGAATATAAATAAATTTACAAAATGATTATATAAAAGACTGCACAATAACAGAAAAAAATCTGCAACAAATAAATATAATCAACTTAATATAAATAACAAAATATAATTTACAACAGGGAAAAATAATATTTAATAACTTCACTAAGTAAGCATTGAATTCAATGCAACTTGATAGGGACTTGAACATTTTTTTGTGTGTAAGTGTTAATTTTAATGAATGAAAGTTAATATGGCGCAATAGCTTGAGAATGGATATTTTTAGTAACAATCACTAAATATAAGGAGCTGACAACCAAACTGCGAACTGACAACATTCCATTTTTCTTTCTGATGTCATTTTGTAGTGCTGTTTTATGTCTGTATTCTGTGAAATTTTCATAACAAAATTCGACCTTTTTTCGCCTTAAGATGCAAGCCAAATTGCCTTACATAAGGTAAACGAAAGCGTAATAGTAAGTTCAAACAAGAACTGACTTTATGCAGTGACGTCCATTTGACCCCAGCTCCTCATATAAAATATTCCGGTGAATAATACAGCCTATCTTTAAATCTGCAAAGTATCAACGCTGGAAAATGCATTCTATTAATTATAACAAATTCCATGAAGGTTAGTTTTCATACATTATGTTTCATAATATCTGTGTTATACATTTATGGTTCTTAGCTTTCATTGTTTTTGGTACTGTAGCTAAATGTATGCTAAGTGTATTTCTTTGCCCATTATGAAAAAATGAATTACTCTGAATAAATCTATGGAATTTCAGGTCCCTTAATCATTTTATAAACGGTATTAACGCTACAATTTTTTACCATTTTCGTTTAAGGTATTTAAAATTTAGTAGACAAAATAAATTTGTTTATATCCCTATCTGCTTGAAACTCTGTTTATATTCTATTGTAATTATTCCTATTTACCAAATTTTAGCATAAAATAAACGCAATTGCTAGAATTGGATAAATGTCAAACCAAGATAAGTCGAAAGCAAGGCAAAATGAGAAAGTGTACTTACAAAAGTGATACACTATTTATGTACACATGCGTTAAACAATAAAATATATGTATTACAAAAACTATCTATATATAATTTCTCTTACTAATATTTTGAATGAATTTTATGGCGTCAACAATGCCATTGTGAGTATTGATTAAATTAGATTTCATTGGACGTTCCTTAAAACCAAAGAGTTTAAATCAATTCTTCTGTATTAAAAACGTAAATGAATATATAGAAAATTAAAACACATTTCCTAAAATTGCTAATCCATTTATAAAAAGACAAATACAAAAAATTTTGAATTCCCAATAACAAATTTTTCATTTTTTAGTCACTAAGTTATGCTTGAAAAAATTCTATGGTTTAATCAGATATTCCAAGTCAAACGAAGTTCAAATTTTAACCGAATATGTTGAAGGAAACATCGAAAAATCAAAAAACATAATTTCGATGTATGAATCACAAAATCTTTAATTTTTCATTCAATATGAAAGTAAGTAATTACCGGGGTACACAGTAACACAAAAACAATATACAAATTACAAATGGTGTATACATTATCAAATGGCATGTCAATATTTTATCACAAATATATGGTGATAGGGTGGTGAATATGATAACTGCGCCTGAACAAATAATTGGCAATATATTAAATTAAATTATAAATGAAGGTCCCCATATTTTATTTTCAACTTCACAGCAAACACAAATTTGAAATAATAGCATTTTCAAAGTTGATTACTTCCATAAGATAAAAAGCCCACATTTCTTTTGATGTTTTGTCTATGTTAAACATTTGAAAAAGTTCGATTAATAGATAAAAGTTATTATTAAAAGAGAAGGTATAATTTCATCAAATATTAATATGTTGGAAATTAAAATGGATTATTAATTAATTGTTTATATTTTTTCAATAAAACTGGATTAGTTAGTTAGAATGTGGTGGCTGATTCTGACTACTTGCCTTTTAATGCGCACTTTTCAATGCTCAGAAACTGATAACTATGGAAAGATTATACTTAAGAAGCTTTCTAATGTCAATGCGCCGATTCTAAAGCCCTCTAGTGTAGATCGTATTAACATATTTACAACTTTTGTCAGAATAATAGAGGTTGACGAAAAGTATGGTTTGCTAACATTGCAAATGAAATTTTTCATACACTATAATATTCCTGATATTCGGTGGGATGTTAACGAAAGCTATGGGAGGTATGATCTTTATGTGGTTCCCGTCAGTGTTCTTTGGTTTCCTAACATTTTGTTTTTCGACATGGTAGATGTGGTTTACAAGAATCCATTTTCGTTTGCGTCGATTTACTCGAATGGTGATATTTTCACATCGTTTCCTGGGACGTATACACTGCCATTTAAAATTGATATGACCTTCTTTCCTTATGACGTTCACACTGTTGAAGCAAAAATAGGTACTTGGACATATCCTGAAAACATCCTCAAAATGATTTGGAATCCATCAATGTTTGACGAACCACAGCTCTCAGAGAACTCCGGGATGAATGATATGTGGTCCGCTCAAAGTCTATTTAAAGCTGAGCGCACTAATGGCTATAGAAGACTTGGCAATCGAAATCTTACCTATTCCATGGTCATAGTAACCTCAACTATGGCGCGAAAAGCCAAATTTTACGAGGTAGTTTTGATCATTCCTTCTGGACTTATTACGGTTTTGGCATTCACTAATATATTTATTCCTGTAAATTCGGGAGAGAAAATGAACCATGCATTAACTACTTTCCTCGCTGAAGTCGTCTATTTACTATTTGTTGTAGATATTCTACCAGCAAACAGCAACCCAGTACCTATTATAGTAAAACTGATGATGATAAAGCTGTTTGTGGAGACGATCAATATTTTTAAGATATTGATCGTTTGCAATTTGTTCGTAAGCAAGTTCACAACCTCACCTCCAATATTTTTAAAAAATATCTTGGGCAGAAAATTTATTTCATCCGTTTTTGCGTTAAACTGTTTTAATGATAAAATCGCAATGGAAGTTGATCCTCTAAAATATGAATGGGAAATATGTGCTTTGGCATTGGACAGAATTGGTGGAACATTATTGTACATGTTCTTATTTATTTCAACTGTATTCTATTGTGTGCAGTTTGTGTGAATTAGCATGCGTTGTCTTGCAAGCAAAGTTGGAAAAATGCCCCCATTTTGTTGAACTTGACCCAAAACGATTACAGACATTTTCTATTGAATCGCCGAAACTAATGTTTATCTAGAAAAGTAGTTGAAGTATAGTTTTTGATAAATTTACTTAACCATTCTAAAAAATTCGAAACTAGGAAGAAATCGAAACCTTTACCATAGAATAATGTGCACCCTATCTATACATCTTTAATGCAATGTTTTCCTATATGTAGTTTCTAAGACAGAAAATGACCAAACTTTTTCCAATTATTGCTCTAAGTATCAGATTGCATTTGAACAGAACTTCATGTAATTTTGCATGCAATGTATATTACGTAATTGTCTTTAAACAAAAATGAATATAACTTATTTCAAATTGATAGTAGTAATGAAGACAATTTCTTTACACTTGAATGCTTAATAGTAATTATCCATCACAGCCATAGAAATTCAACTTAGCCCGACTTAACTGATTTTTTATATTTTCCTCCTAGTTAGTAAGAATAATGTACTGTACAACGAGGTTTTTCCATATAATCTAAATTTCTTATTAATAAAAATACAAATCATTTTAGCTGACAACGATATGTATATTTTGTTCTACTCAAGTGGAAGCAAAAGTTATGCAGAAAATTCAATCATGAATACAAATTGTTTTATATTTCCCTTTACATTTATTAACAATGATACTCTCAAATTGATAGAAATATACCTAATTGTATGATTTTCGATGAATTCGACAAATGTTCATTACTTGAAAATATTAAAACTATATATACATATATATATATATATATATATATATATATAGTTATACTATGTCGCTATGTACGCTTAACAAATTATATATGTCGCTATGTACGCATCGCAAAATTTATATATGTCGCTATGTACCAGGAAGATTTTTTGTTGTTAAGAAAATTGTAATGACAATATGATATTCACGCCCTCAGTGGTCTCAAAGGATGTACAGACTACTATTTGAAACCCTGTTTTGGAACAAACACAATTTTTATTGAAAATAGCAGCCTAAGTACAGCTCTATAATTACTCAAAAATTTGTTGAATAATTCAGCAGGAAGTTGGCTAACTTATAGTGTATTGCACAAACATAGTTCGAATTTTAATAAATATAGCGATTCACAACCAACCAATGTCATGCAGCAATTTTTTCTGCAGATTTCTACTCATTTTTTTCATATGTCGCTATGTATGCCCTAATATGTCGCTATGTACACTTTTTTCGAAATTTGTAGGTACATAGCGACATATTATAACTATATATTTATATATATGTACATATATATATATATATATATATGTAATGTAGCTATTGGACACACCATATCCATATCAGTACTAACAAATTAATATGATTATACTTAGCATTAAGTTTGTTAATACAATCAAATATTCCTATTTATTGTATTTGCAAAATATAGTTGCAATTGGTCCTTCAATTTTGTAAAAAGATAAAATTAGCACATGTCGATTACTGGATTCACAAATTGTCATTACAGTGCTCAATATCTGAAAAGAAATCTTTCTTAATGAGCTGAAACTAACTCCTCTACTGTTCAATCAAATAAGTGAAAACATATACACGCATAGCGTATTATCAAATATTTACAGTATAAATTTCGAAAAAAGTTTTCTTCTGAAGGCTCATTTCTATGTGCAACTCAAAATTGATGATCTTACATTAGATAAGATAAGATAAGATAAGACAATCTTTATTAAGAGAAGGTAATAAATTACAATTTTTAGAAAAGATGAGTCTATTTAATACGATGCCCTAATTCAAAATTAGCAAATTTGAGCTATTTATTAGTATACTGATGTTATCTAGTTAAGCTAAATGATGTATTTTCTAACTGACTTGTCTTGCAAATTTTGTCACTTAAATTACTATCCTATGTCCTCTTCTGATGTAAATGATAGGAATCAATACATTTGGTTCAATTTGATGATGAAACTTAGTTTATTTTCTTGAAACAAAACTCTTGAAACTGCAAAAAAATTTAGCAGAAGATTGCGAAAAATACTATACGTATTTTGGGATGCATTAACAGTTTGTTCAATCCCAATCGAAAAGTGGAATTTTAATCGAATTAAATTTTTACAACTTTTCTGTTCCTAAAATAGAAACTTTTAAATATTTAATTATTTCGATGGCAATTTACGATACTAAAATCACATAAACAAAACCTGGAAAAGAGCCACTGTAGATATAAAAACCATAAGTGTTCCCTTTCAAAAACCACCATATCTAATTTTTATACAACTGTTTTATGGACTTTAAAAAAAAGAAAAATTTTCTTTGAAAATTACTTTGACAACAATTATGAAATTGATATCAATTTTAAATCTTCAATAAAGTGTACAAATGCATTACAAAGCAAAAAATTACACTCTTGTTACTTGAATATTCACTGCACAATCTGAATTATAATTTTATATAGTTATTTGACATTGTCTTTAATTTACGCAGTTGCATGTTTCCTGAAGATAAGTAATTCCAAAGTTTTATAGATGCATTAATAAATGAATTTTACTTTTTACAAAAAAACAGGTTGAATGTTTCGAATGTGTGTATATGGTTAAATGCCCAATTTTGCTGAAGTTAGGGCAATTTATCTTATTGTAGGGGCTAATATTGCTTAAATATCGTATACGATGTTAACGAATTTACATAAATAGTAATTTAAGAATTAAGAAGTGTTTACTCAAATCGCTTTGCTCATCAGCATTTTGAAGAACATGGTTATTAGAGTAATCTTCAAATCGCTAGCAAGATATTAATAAGCAATGGTCTTAAGAACTTCCTTGTGTAACAGCTTTTACAATTTCATAAGTGCATAATAAAACAATACAATAGATATACCTTTGGGAAGATCATGTTGAGTGTTAGATAAAAGTTAGTATTTATATAAGAGATCCATAATTTCGTTCGTTGACAAATGCGACCGAAATTGGTCGATCACTTTGACAGCATTTTTTGATTGTTCATACAATTTCTGAATATAGATTTTTTTTCTTCTGCTTTTTCCTCAGCTTGGAATCGCTTTTTTATAAGTAGGAGTATATTGGTCATTTTTAAATGTTCAGGGGAAAAGGATTCTCTCAAGTAAGCATTCACATTGCAACAAAGAAGCTCAGAAGTAAGTGCGTATGTATTCTTAGAAGGCATGTTGGCATGCATAAAGGTCCCCAGGATATGTTTTACCATTTTGACAATTTCCCCTTGGGCAGTTTTTTACTTTGCAATGTATTAAGAAATCCTGATTTCTTTTTTTGAGAGCTTAGAATTTCTTATTCCAATCTAGAAAACAGGTTGTATTTCAATGTTACATAGATTATGAGATATTTTATAAGTTGTATCGCTTTCGTAGGTTTTGTATACTAAATGTTTAACAAGTTCTTTCCTACGAGTAAATTCAATGCATCTAGAGTTCATACAAAGTTCATTTTTTTACTAAAAAATATGGGAAACAAAAATTGGATTAAGAAAAACAAATCCTAAGCAATTTTTTTTCAAATTAGAACGAAACATTTTATACGCATTAGAAAGCGTTCAGAAATAAAGTCTCACCTAAATGCAACTTTGATCTACATGCACTTTACAAAAATATTTTAGTAAAAAAAATTATGGTGAAAAATATATTTGAGGTTGCAAGGCCATCGTCAGTATTTTACACATTTTTCCCTCTGTACAATTTACAACAATAGTTAATCATCTAAATGTAAACTAACGGTAGATTTAATTCATAAATATAACTTTGATTGGTGTAAGGATTTTTGTAAATACTCTCAATAATTTTTAAATAAATTGATTTGCCCTAAAATAAGATATTCCATCTTATAAGCTTGCAATTTTCAAAGTTTTTATCTCTTTAGGTAATGAGTTACAAGTTCAAATATTAATAAATGATCGCTTTAAAACTTTTTTTCTATACGTAAAGGAGGTAAAGTGATGTCATCTGAAATTATGTTTATAAATATTGCTTAGTTCTGAAAGAATTTCGTTTTGACATATTTATTACTCATCTAAATTGGACATTACATTTTCTGTAAACAAATATCCTTTAGATAATCTAGACAGCAATTATTTTGCAAGCATTTGCTAGATATATAATTAAAAAGATTGGATATAATACCTGCCATGGTCAACTATAAACACGGCCTGGAACGGTGCAGCATTATTAAATAAAATTGGGGCGGAATTATTATTTACGGTACAATTTATCATAAATACATTGTATCGCATTGCAAAATAATGATTCGAAAATATTCTGCTTCTAAGTATTTAATCTAAGATTGCTACATTACTGTATACATAGTGCCTTTTATATTCAAGTCTTGTATGAAATTTTCTGTGCCCTTGTTATATTTCATTTTCAATTTGATTCTGGATAAATTTTAAAATACTTATATATGTTTAGCAAATTCTTACTAAAATTATTTAGTCAACTGTTGCTCCATTTCGAAAATCACCTATGAAAAGAATTTTTCAAAAAGATCAATTGCCAAAACTTAATGCAAGTGATTTTTTTGGATAGCACCGTACACTCAGTAATGATATAGCACCAGCAAATTGGAATTTCGACAGAATAAATTATATTGTTAGAATTTATCGCATAAAAAGGCATATTGCAATTGTTAAAAAACAATAACAATATATGAAAATTTTAAAATCGAATTATATATCAATGAAGTATATGTGCGTTTAATTGAGTGGTTTGGCAAAGTTCATGGTTGTAAATTTCAAGAACATCTCAATTGAATGAGTTATGTAACTACTTGAGCAACTTATTAGAAGAAAAAGAGAATACATTAGTGAACGACCTACAAAAATGTAGATATCTGAAGAAATAAACCTACACAACATCAGTTGTACACTTCGCCCCTACCACAGAGGTATACATCTTTAACAGCTTATGACTTGGCAAAGCAATACTTTGATCTTCCTACAACACGATTTTAAGAAACTTAACCAGTGGCGATCTCAATATTGAAAAATTTATTGAAACGTTTATAAACGATTTGGATGTCATTTTAAATGTTTAAAAACATTTTGTATCACTATCTTTCGATGAAATGTATCTAAACAAAGAGGCCAGGTATACCGGAATAGGCTTTGTTGGCGTATATGAAATAGAAGTCAGTTTTGTACTTTTCATTAGTATTGACATAACAGATTCAAGTCTCCAATCCGAACAAGCCAAAGAAAATTCTTCTAATTGAAGGAATACAAAAATTCTTAAACCGCAAACAATTGTTTATAAAAATGCACGTGCAATATTTACAAACGAAAATCCTAAAATATTCCCGTTTGAAATATAAAATATTTTTTCCCATGAAAATAAATGGCACTTTATAAACAGTTTACTAAATAGGAAACAAGTAAAAAATCAAAAAATTATATAGACAATGTAATCACTAATAATGACATTAGAAAAATATTTAATGAAGTTTTTTGCAACTTAGGCCATTATAATGGTAAAAAACTCGCTTTAACACAAATAAAATTCAACCTATAGCACCCCTTTCTCTTTCCGGTTCGTTACTAAGTTTGAAAGTATCAAATCAAATCATCATCAAAGAACAAATCTCGCGATCTCTCTATGATTCCCACTTCGTATCTAAAATTTGCCACAGATTTAATAGTTGAATCAATTTTATACATTAAAAACGGGTTTATTAGACNCCCACTTATAGCACAGGCAGCACTTTTTTATAAATCAATCTTTTTTTAACTAATCATTATTTTCTTATGAGATCACTCAATAATAAAAAAGCCTTAGCTATCAGCAGTGTTATAGAATATTTCTGACAATACTTCGTTTTACAAGTTTCATTTTTTTGATATATTTTAAATGATTTACATGATTAACTGTACATACTAGCAAAATTTTTGATAATTACAGGAATAAAACCCTACCAAAGCATGTATCCATCAAAATCTTTACTTTGACCAGCATATCAAAACTATAAACAAATCACCTGACTTTTAAGTACATATAAACATTCAAAATTTATCAAATAAGGGCATGGAATATTGTAATATCCTCTGCCAGGCTTTATCACTGTTGATTCACTGTTACCTTGTAACATTGACTGTGTTATTGTGGGTAAGGATTTACTTATTGTTACTGCTTGCTTAGTTTCNCAACTTAGGCCATTATAATGGTAAAAAACTCGCTTTAACACAAATAAAATTCAACCTATAGCACCCCTTTCTCTTTCCGGTTCGTTACTAAGTTTGAAAGTATCAAATCAAATCATCATCAAAGAACAAATCTCGCGATCTCTCTATGATTCCCACTTCGTATCTAAAATTTGCCACAGATTTAATAGTTGAATCAATTTTATACATTAAAAACGGGTTTATTAGACATTCGACTTTTCATGACCAATTAAAATTGTCAAACATTCATTATTTAAAAAAGTTGCCCCAAAAGATTGTTTGAACAATAGACCAATCACTATTATTTAATACACTAGAAATTAAATATCTGTAAACAATCTCTAAGACCTCTATTAACATTAAAAAACGCCACGTACATGGCTATCTGCAATATGGGCATGCCTACAACCCAGTGAAATGCAATATACGTAAACTATTTAAAAAATAATAGATAGTGTTGTGCGTTACAATGTACCTTAACCGAACCGGATATCTTCTTAACCGGATGTTTGAAAATCAGAATATATTTAAATTAAAAAGAAAAATATATTCTATTTCTATCCTTCAAAATGAAATTGGTCTATTCCCATGCCCTATGTGCAAACATAAAATTGATATATATATATATATATATATATGCTAGCAAATCGCCGATCAAAAATTGACTGTTGTTTTGTTATGGGTGAAATTCGCATTTCACTAACGAATCGCCAGAGTAAAGTTTATTGGGAAACAAAGGAAACAGAGATTTAAGAAACTAGCGCATTACTAAAATCAAAACATTTATAAGGAAAATCTTAACTAGAATTTGAATTAGATCAATAGCAATTATATGACATTCAATAATTAAATAATCTTAAATAATTTCTATAACTTGGACGCATATGTAAGTTGCAAGAATGTTTACATCATTTTATAAAACAATTGATAGTATAATTGTGAACATTATATTAATAGTTAACTGCTTAAGGAAATCAGGACCAAATAATAAAAAATTCTATATTTTGAGAAACTGATTTTCAATTACACTTTGAAAAAATACTACAAAATATTTCATTTTTAATTCGAAATATTAAGGGTTCAACCATCATAAAGGAATTTACAAAGATTTGTAAATAATTTTCAAACAAAAGTTCTGCTATTTAATATCGAGATTGTAACTTCATTTCCCAGTTAATACTTATTAGCTTACATATTTCTTAGAGTTATATTACATGTACATGTGAAATAAAACAAAATTATAAAAAGAAACATGTTCATAATTAAAGTCGTAATAATTAACGACGAAACCAACTGACTTTGCTATTAACAATAAATATGACAGCCTGTACTTACAAAAAATGATACACAATTTATGTACAAATGCGATATAATTTAAGATTTATGCATTACAACAATGATCTATATGATTCTTCTTACTAATATGTCTGCTTGAATTTTTTGGCCTCAACCATGATATTGTGAATATTGACTAAATTAGACTTCACAGGGTGTTGCTTAAACCAAGGTGTTTGGATCAACATCTTTTGCACCTAAAGCATAAGTAGTATTGTAATTTGAATTACTAAACGTTTCAAAATTTCTATGATAAATATATTCACCATTGCAAAATAAAGATTTGTAATATTTAAAACTAAAAACAATTTCAAAGCAATATCGACACGAAACCGCACAACCATTTCAATTCCGATGTGATCGACGATATTATACTATCAGGATTAGCAAAAAGTGTATTTTTTACAAAAAAAAACATTTTAAATATTTAAAACTATTTTGTTGCTTTTAAACAGAACCAGCTCAAGCTACGAAAATTTTGCTAAAAACACATATAGTAGCAAACAATAAAATTTATCAACATTCCTTTTTCGTTTCATACACGTAAACAAAACGCAAGTTATGCTATTTTTGGGAGAATATCGGTTAAAAAGAAAGAATGGACGAAATCCTAAAATTATTTTCCAAGCTTTCCAATATAAATTTGAAAAAAAAGCATTTAAAAAACACTGCAAAAAACAGTTGTTTTAAACAGTGCTTAAAACATGTTTTTAACAATTACTGTTTAAAAAAATGCCAACTTTTTAAACTATAAATTTTAAAAATTATGTATGCATTTAAAAAATTTGAAATTCATAAATCAAAATTGATTGACAGTAGTTGCATAGTGTACACTAGCAGAGGTCATGTCACAATAAACTAGTGATTCAATTATATCATGACATGTGGCAAATGTGTACATATTGGCAGTTATAACATTCAATTCTAAAAACCAGAGAACATTTTAACAAGCCACATATTTCATCCCAAATTTCCTAAAAATTCTAACCTTGATTTAAATGTATTATTAAAAACTTAAAAGATTAAAAGCACACTGTTCTCTAGATAGTTAGATTAATGTTAAATATTTTACAAAAGTTCGATTAATAGTAAAAAGTTATAAATAAATGAAAAGCTATTCCATCAAATATTAAATATGCTGAAAATTAGAATTCTTAATGCATTTTTAAAGTTTTAGCTACAATATGGCGCTTGATTCAGATATCTTTAGCTAATGCTAACTTTGGTGAGAGCAGAGCTATGGATTGGGATGGAATATCACGTTCCCGCGAACGCCCGCCCGTTCTCCACTGTTCCCGAAATCCACCCGTCGATTCAACATCGACTAAAATTGAGTTTGATTTCTGAAAAACCTAAAAACAAATAAAATTTACAAGGTATCTTATACTTAATATTTGTAATCAAACACAAATACATCTTAAAGACAACTTTAAAAGAAACTGTACATGTATACAAAATACAAATATTACGATACATTTCTAGAAAAATATTGTGTGCCGTGCCCGCCCGATGCCCGTCTTTAAAGTGAAGAGGGTCATGGCGGCCATAAAATTCGTTGGAGGGGTTTTAAGGTTTCATCTGGACTTTGAATTGGCGTATAAATGTTCCTGAAAAAGACAAATGCCTTAAACTTATGACTTCAGCTAATAGAAATTTAACCTCTTTATTATTAGTATAATATAAATTACCATGCTTTATGCATTTCGTAATTGATAGTAGCAATCAAGAAAATCTCTATTTATTCACATTTGAGTGATTTATGGTAGCTAAATTTCACTACATCAGATAATCAGCTTAAAAAAATATAAACGGTAAGTATAATATAAATTGTAATTACAGGTTGCATTACAAAGACGATAATGTTACGAAAACATAGAGGCACTGCAAGAGAAATACTTGCATCGGTAGTTTAAAAATTATTCATAAATTAGGAATAAATGACTTCTTTCAAATAAATATTCATTCAATATTCATACATGGTAATGCACATCAAAATTCCAAATTATAAGAAAAAATGGTTTTTTATTGATTACCTGGTGATAGTGTTGGATGAGTTGTGTTAGTGCTGCCTGAAGAATGAGAGCACCACACTTGAAGTTGGAAAAGGCAGCCATGCAAGAGCTGCTCATAGTCTCCATCTGCCGTCGCCACTCGCCATTGAACGTAGTAACGAATGCAACGATCCGTTTCTCCTGGTGATTTGGAAAAAGTTCAGAACGATCAGCCAATGATGACGACTCTTGACTCAATCGAACTAATTCACCAAAGTGCGGTAATAGAAGTGCCTCATCTATGTATTGCTGTCGACGATCATTTAAGGCTGACACTGTTTGCTCCATTTCCCTGATACAAAAAGTTTTAGTGTTTCATTAAAACTACGAACACATTTATAAATTCGAAACAAGAATGATGTTAACTATATCCCTTTCCTTACATGAGTAACTTTATTTAGATTTGCATTAAAAAGAAGATAGTACAACCAGTAAGAATATGATGCTTCAGTTAACAATCAACCAGCACTGATGTTCATAGGTTAAAGAAAAAACTACAAATACACTATGTAAAAGTTTTTTCTCGGTTTTAGTAAGATAAGTTATAAATTACAGCAAACTGCAGTTTTAAATGTAGTTCGAGTTTGATGGAGGTCGGCTAAAAAATGCAACAAAGAAGTTTATTTAATGTAAAAGATTGTTTTTGTTTAGTTTGATTGATTATGAGTCATTTACGCGAGAGATGCTAAAAAAGTCTACCCCGAAATTCATATCAATGGGTGTCAGGCTCATTTAATGTATCTCTTTTCAAAAGATCTTTTACAGATAACGGAGATTAAATAGTGGTGAGCAAGATCATCAGTGTAGTAAAGTTCTTCTGTAAAAATCATGCGACCTCTGCAGCACGAAAAGATTAAAGAAATTCGTCGTCCCCCGCTGTCTTGGGATGCACGATGTTCTAGGCTATTTCATTGAAAATTGGTGAAACCTGGCATGTATTGCTCAGAGTTCAAATTGGGTTGGGCCCAAAGTTGGATCAGATTTTCGACATAGCAATTTAGGCCGGGCCGGCCTGGGCCTAATGTTTTAATTGATATTTGAAATACAAGAAAAAATTAACTTGAAAACTCAGTTTTTTTTAAATGACAAAAAATATTCCCTCTAAGCTTAATCAGCCGGGCATTGTTGGCTGGTGAAATACGTCTAACATCTAAATTGTCTCTGCTGAAGAAACCAAGATTTCTAATATAATTTATCAAATCAAATGCACCTGTGGTGAAGATTATATTGGTTTTTCTAGTAGGCAACTATCAAGAAGAATTAAAGAACATGAGACCAGTTCTAATATATCTAATCATCTAGATGCGGACTAAATTTTGAAACAAAAATATTCCATCTGAAGAAATGATTAAGTAATTTAAAGATAATTGTGAGTAAAACTATAAAAACCTCAAGAAAAAAATAAAACAAGTAAGTAGGCAAACATTATAAAGTAAATATAACTATTCTTATTATTATTATTATTATTATTATTATTATGGGACACCAAAGCGATGGTCGCATGTCCACTGCTCTTGCTAGAAAAATTAAAAACGATATATTTAAAGGCATGGAAAATTATGAGGATGCTGAAAAGTTCATCTCTAACAAGCATAAAACACCTCTCCATGGTCTTTTTCAGAAATTAGACAAAGATTTTGCTGCAGAAGCACTATTGTTACTATACAAAATGTCAAACTCATTTGATACTGAGATCCCCGCCGAAACAGATTCAAATTCAAATTCAAACATTCGTTTAGATTGGTCAAAACAAGTTTCAATTGACGCTAATGTAAATGAATTACCGCAAACACCTCAATACACAATGTCAAATGTGAAAGAAATCCCGAGAGATATTTCACTTATGTGCATTGGCAACTCGATTCTAAAGCATGTGGCTGCAAATAATTTACTGGCGAACCACAAATGCTGCTTTCATTCTTATTGGGGTAAAAATACAGAAGAACTAACTGAAATTGTCAGATCTTATAAGAAAACCAAAATAAAAACTATTATATTAAATACCGGTTTAATTGATGCATTAAGAACAAAGGCAGAAAAAGCTTATGCAATAACTCAATTCAAGGATGATATTCTCCTACTTCTTGAGGAAGTTAAGAAAATATTTGAACCGGAGAGAATTATTCTTATGGAGATAACACCTGTTACAAGGGCTGAACACTTTGCAAAGAACTCTATGATACATCATTTTAACAATGTTTTAAAGGATGTAACTAAGAAAATGGATAACATTAGTTGCATGAAAATTTTTGAAAGTTTCCTCACTGGAAACTCAAATGCACAAATCAACAAAGCACTTTTTGCAAAAGACGGCATCCACCTATCCCAAAGAGGATTAAGTTTAGTGGTTAAGCAGATTAAAATATACTTCGGGCACTATGAATCACTTAAACAAAGACTTAATCAGCAAAAACTCCAATCCTCTAAGAGACCAAGATACTTTATAAACAATGCAAGAAAGTATAGTGAAGTAGCATCTTCACACTCAAAAATTCAAAGTTTTTCTGAAGAGAAAGAACTGCGATCACTACTTCACAGACTAGTTAACATACTACATAAAGATGGATAAGTGTTTCATTTACTTGCTAATATCTTATATTTTTATAGATGCGGTATTATATAACTATAATAAGCAAAATCATGTGTTTTTTGGAATGCTAGATACAAAATTTAAGTGTACATTAACATCAATGCACAAATTTGCTGCTAAATTTAAAATTTTAAGAAGAAAGTGTCTATTCTATTACATACTCTACTTCATTTCTTTAAGTTTACTTTTAAGATCCGGAGACATTAATCCCAACCCCGGACCGAAGGTATTTGATTGTAGTGAACTTAGATCAGTAGCTAAAAATTTCAGACAACACGTTAAGATTGCATATTTAAATACTAGGAGCCTGCCAGCGCATAGACATGAATTAGTAGAAGTCTACCAAATGCTGGGTGATAATACGATTTTCGGTTTCACGGAAACATGGCTACAAGATAGTAATCCTGATAATTTGTTTAACTTTAACCGTAAGAAATTCGTCAGCTATTGCAAAAATCGGCAGTCCAGAGGAGGAGGTTTAATGCTGCAAATACCGCAATACATGAACCCAACTAGAATAGTCACATTGGAAACCCGACATGAAATCTTTGAATCATTATGGGTTGAAACTAGAAAAACCAGAAATTCAAAACTGTCAGCACTTATAAATATTAGTTATTGTCCAAATAAACGGCATTTGAAAGAGTTTGTTGATTTCATTACTGCAGAAGTGCATAATGCAATTGCTCGAGGAAAAGACATCATTCTTTTAGGAGATTATAACATTAATTATTTTTCAAAGCACGAGTCAAAATTCATCAATCATATGTGCAATGAGCTCGAATTTGAAGTGGTAAACAAAAATATACCAACACGTGAAAATCCACTGATTGATTATTTCCTTACTAACGTAGAGGCCAACAGTTTCTCAACGTTCATCTTCAATTCATCTTCGGATCACAACTTATGTCTGTATATCACAAACGAATTTAAAAACTGCTCAAAACGGAAAAAAATCGTATTTTAGTGATGAATTCTTCGTTAAGTCTCTACAAAATATCCCATGGGATTTTTCATATACCTTGGATGATGTCAATAAAATGTTCGAATTTATTTTAAAACAAATTAATTTATGCCTAGATAGGACTGCACCATTTATGTGTAAATATGTAAAAAATAATCGCCAAAACGTCATTAAGAGCTATACAAAGCAAAAGCTAAGGAAAAGGAATTGCAGGCTCGGAATATGTATGATAAAATATCACAAGCAAAAAACAAATGGAGTTTCCTTAATAAAATGTTGAATAGAGGAAAGCAGATATCCTGTCGTATTCATGAAATCAAAACTACTAACGAAGTACATTTCAATGTTGTATCAAATAAAATTATTGTGCAAAAAATCTTGCAGAGCTCTGAAGTATACATTTAATAGGTCAAAAACGAAATTGAAACGTTATCTGAAATTAGTAATTATATAAACTCATTAATAAGTTTGTACTAAATAAAGGACATCGGCATAGAAAGACATCACAATAAATTGAGATGATTACAATTTTACTCCTTAATTTGAATTGTGTACAAATTTTCCGGAAAATTTGCATAATGAATAATTATATTAGGGCAACAAAACGATAAAGGCGTCAAATGCATAAGATGATCTCGCTTACGAAGTACGTCCTATATTTAGTACAAACTAAATTAGGTTCATCAGCCTGATTGTGAAGTCGAATTGATTTTGCTTTGAAACCCTATCCGTTCTCTCGTAAATAATCGGCAATTAGTGATTGGTAAATAGTGAAATATCTTGCATGTGACGACAATTTAATTCTTCAACCATATTGCAGACNTACACATTGTAATAAGATGTCGTATTTGCGATTCTTTTTCCACATGATAGACATTGGTAGCGTAAATGGATGGTTAAAGTTCAATAGAGATTCTTTTGATTTAAACAGTGAAGGAATGTCATTATTTGACTTCAAATGCAATGTTGCGAGCAGCTTAAATGTGAATCAAAATCCAAAAAGAGGTCGGCCTTCTCTTCAGGATGATGAACTTGCACGAAAACAGCAAAGGGGAGGCCCAAAAGTCGCGTTCCCAACCAGCAGCATACGACTCGATGATATTGGTCATTGGCCAATTACACACAGTTCACAAGGAAGATGTAAAAATCAATTGTGTACTTCAAAACCAAAAACTGGATGTGAGAAATGTAAAGTGCATCTTTGCATAATAAAAGACAAAAATTGCTTTAAGATGTTGCATAATATTGTCGATTAGGTGTATCAAAGTAAAAATTTTGAATGTTTGTTGCTTTATTAATGCGGATTTAGTTTGTAATATCGTGATTTAAGTATTGATGAACAAATCCTCCCATATAAAGACAACAAATCAGGTGGTCTACGTCAATATAACCCCCATAAACCTAAAAAATGGGGATATAAACTGTTTTTAATTTGTGGCAGCGGAGGTCTTTTACATGGACTTGAAGTATAAAGACACAAATTGATTTCTAAGCCAATTGATTACTTTAATAATATGTTCTCAAATGAATTCTTGGAAGATGTCTGTAACTGTTCTAACTTAAGAGCTCATGAACCTAACGTTAATTCTAATTTTCTTTTGGGAATCGCTGAACTTAAAGTGTTTATTGGAGCAGTTATGAGGATGTCATTAATAAAGCTTCCATCCTCTCGACATTATTGGGCTTCAAGAACTCGTGTTAGTCAGGTCGCTAATGTAATGACAAGAGATCGTTGGGAAGAAATTAAATCTAATCTCTATTTTTGTTACAGTGCAAATAAACCAACAGAACAACGTCCGCCAAAGACATTCTATTTTGATATGATTATAAAACAAATTAATCTTACATGCTCAAAAATAGAAATTTATCGTGATTTAAGTATTGATGAACAAATCCTCCCATATAAAGGAAACAAATCAGGTGGTCTACGTCAATATAACCCCCATAAACCTAAAAAATGGGGATATAAACTGTTTTTAATTTGTGGCAGCGGAGGTCTTTTACATGGACTTGAAGTATATAGTGGAAAATCTCAAAATGTTTCAGATGTCGAAGGCGTTGGGAAATCTGGCCAAGTAATCATTAGATTAATTAAAACTGCAAATGTTCCTGAATTTCGGAATTTTCGTCTATTTTTTGATAATTGGTTTAATTCTGCCCTTCTTCAATTATATTTGGCTAAAAAAGGTATATTAAGTATTGGTACGCTAAGAGTTAATAGAGCACCAAATTTATGTCTACGAAGTGATAAAGACTTACAAAAACAAGGTCGGGGAACTTTTGATGAAGCGCATTGCAATAAGGATGGCATTGAAATAGCATGTGTAAAGTGGTGCGACAATAGAACAGTTACATTGATGTCTACTTTTATTGGTGGTCAACCAGTGGAAACAGTAAATCGCTTTGATTCAAAACTACGCAAAAATGTTGAAGTCAGTTGTCCGAAAATTGTTTCTGCTTACAATAGTGGAATGGGCTATGTTGATGAGTTCAACAGGTATATATCTTTGTATAGGACTACTACACATTGTAATAAGATGTCGTATTTGCGATTCTTTTTCCACATGATAGACATTGGTAGCGTAAATGGATGGTTAAAGTTCAATAGAGATTCTTTTGATTTAAACAGTGAAGGAATGTCATTATTTGACTTCAAATGCAATGTTGCGAGCAGTTTATGTGTGAATCAAAATCCAAAAAGAGGTCGGCCTTCTCTTCAGGATGACGAACTTGCACGAAAACAGCAAAGGGGAGGCCCAAAAGTCGCGTTCCCAACCAGCAGCATACGACTCGATGATATTGGTCATTGGCCAATTACACACAGTTCACAAGGAAGATGTAAAAATCAATTGTGTACTTCAAAACCAAAAACTGGATGTGAGAAATGTAAAGTGCATCTTTGCATAACAAAAGACAAAAATTGCTTTAAGATGTTTCATAATATTGTCGATTAGGTGTATCAAAGTAAAAATTTTGAATGTTTGTTGCTTTATTAATGCGGATTTAGTTTGTACTATATATAGGACAAACCAAAATATATTTTTTAGTTATTATATTTCATATGATGAATTTATTTTTTGAACTTGTAAAATTGAATTTAGCAAATACTAGCAAAGCTAACCAATGTATTGTAAGTATTTATGGAAATTAGTTTGTACTAAATATAGACAAATCTTCAAATATGCCGAAGGTCTATATATAGGACAAACTTGTAGCGTTTGTGCTATTCAATATTTTTGCACTCAAAAAATTTTCATCAATTCTCATGTAACATATAATTAAAAAAACCACTTATATTGTGTAGTAGTTAAATATTGTGTTTTTCGGCAGTTTAAGGTTAACATTAAAATAATCTAAATGGCAAAATTTTTATATTTTCTTCATGAAAGTCTTAGCAAGAGATTGAATTGTAAGCAGTTTCATTTTTAAAAAGAGGAGACACACATTATTTACAACAAAAAGTTTAAAAAATGTATAAGAAATTTAAGGTCAATCTCTGCACAAAGTTAAAACAATTTAGAAAATGTGTGTCTTCATTGGTAACATTTGTGAAAATGCACATTCAATACTATGTGGTAGCCAAATGCAATCATTTGAAGGAGGAGCTCCAGGAGGGTTAAACTTAGCCCCCACGTTTATGATCCTTCCATTGTATTAAGGTTAACATTGCAATTTCAATTTCAACAGAATTGAATTTGCATTGTTGACGGACTAAAGCGGACATGCAACTATGCACAGATTAATCAATACATTATGCATCTAGGCCTCTATGAGGCAAAACACACTATCAGTGGTATTAGAAAAATAATTTGGGCGGGCCGGCTTGGGTCTAGATATTATTTTCAAATGGGCCGGTCCGGGTTTGGCCTAAAAAATCGCCCCAATTTCAACTCTGGTATTACCAACGAAATTCTTAAAATCTGGTGACACGAAACAAGTATATTGAAGATCTACACGCGATTGTTGTCACTTGGGAGAATGCTTACGAAATTTGTTCAAAAATTGTGGAATCTGCGCCCGATCGGTTTACCACAATTATTGCTAAAAGAGCTGAGCAAATTGCATCTCCTGCGGTACTGCACGCAAATTTACTTGACCATCGACTTTCGGGTAAGAAAATGTGTCCTGCAGATGGAAGTATTGCGATCAGTTATGCAAGGGATGTAGACCCGCTTTTTCTCCGTGAAATAACAAAACTTATGATACACTCCGAATGTCTTTTCGATGGGACGTTTACATGGGAATTGAGGCGGGAATTTGGTGAAAATCTGGGATAAGATTGGGAGTTCCAGATAAATTTGCAACTTGGGCTGAAGGGCTTGTCATTGGCGTTGAAGCCTCGGCTGGCTTGGATCGTCAATTTTCAGCAGTCGGTCTAACGCATCTATGAGTGGAAAAGGCGGGAAAATAGCTTTCTTGTAGAGGCAGCTGAACAAGTGAAAAAACTCGATAACTATTGTAATACATATATGTTGTGTTTACATATCTCGGTTTACAGATTTTTTTGAGATAAATAAAACATAAAAAACATAAAAACCCTGCTTTTTATGTTTCAAACATGTTCTTTGTTACTTTCGGAAAAACGTGTTTTAAATCCACCCTGATTTTTACTATACCTTTAAATAAACTAAGTTTAATCAACTCCAATATGTCAAAAATGGTCAATTCGTGAGCATTGACATTCAAATGCATATACAAAATGGCCAACACTGATGGTGATTATCAGTTTAAGTTTCTAAAAGAAATTAGTACACAGCTTCAATTTAAAAACATCAAATGACTTAAACATAAAAATGGAATATAGACAAAAGCTTTGGTATTTAATTAAAAGTTACTGATGTAAATTAGGAACTGTTAATTAAAAGCTTGAAAACAACACATGACAAAATAATTACCAAATCCAATAATGTTGCGTTCATCATTATTGCTGGTTCAATATAGTATAAACTTTTATCACTGAAAGGAATGTTTAGTAATTAGAAGAAGCCTGAATTGCAAGCAAAGAATACATTAAATCTTCTAAGTGATACACACCTGCACTCTTCAGAAATACGCTGTGTCAAAAGAGAATGAACAAGAGCCATCATCTTTATTATTAAAATATGAATATAACTTCGAGCTTTAAAACCATAGATAATGCACATTTAATCCCTGTACAGCACATTATAAATCTGAATAGTTTATAGCAATGAAGATATTCCTACTGAGGTTGGATATACGATATGAATACTGAAAGTAGGTATTATAATTAGAAAATCAAAACAGAAGCACAGTTCAAAGCAAAAGTTTATAGATGTCTTTACAATTTCGATAAAAACAATATCATATGATATACCAACGATTTGAAGAGAAGCGCTTTAATCTAAATATCCTATAAATTCCAACATTGTGGAAACGCTAAGCAACTTGAATTAGTAGAAAGTTTGGGTTGTTAGTCTCAATAAATGTCTACTTCATACGCTAGACACACACAAAACAGTTAGTCAAACATTCACTGCCTCTATGTTGACAAAAGAAATAGAAAACTGTAGAAATCTTAATTGCTTAAGAGCATATTACTTTTTTAAGACAATCACTAACATCAAATTTGTTAGAAGTGATACAAAAAATTTATTGAAATTCCTACCTAAAGCTCGCATCGTTGATTATCAGGATGGCTGTAACAAGCTCGCTGTAACGCCGTGTGACAGTATGGGGTCTAGTATCTGATGGCGCATTCGAAGGATCGCATTGGGCCAAGCTGCGCGTATGCTGCTCACACATGAAGTGAAATCGCGTCCACAAGCAACTTGCAAGGGACTGATAGTATTTTTCTAAAGAAGGAACCTGACGTCGATGCACTGCAACCTGATATCTGCGAACAACCTAATTTAAAAATACATTAACACACAAATATGTTTTGGCATTTTTTCGCACTTAATGAAATTAATTTAAAGTTTATTGAATATTTTTGGCGGATTATATTCAGTGACATACAAATTATCTAAGATTGATTGGTCCCAAGAAACCATATTTGATATATTTGCAGACATGATAAGCAGTAAAACGTCTAATGCAATGATTTCCCCTTTCATTTTACAATTCTCATGTTGGCTATACTGCTTGTGAATATGAATCAAGGCGTGGCACAATGCCTTCGAATGAAAAGCCAATAAGAGAATGAGGAAAACACAAAGCAGCTAATGTTCTCTCAAGGAACATCCAAACAATATTTTTTGACGTTGCAACTCTCTACTGATTAAAATTTCAAATATATAGAGAAAAAGTTGGATATACAAAATTTTAGAGAGACATCTTCATAGAATGAATTTTATGGTCTAGGGATTGACAGAAAATTTTTCCACATTTTTCCTTTTATGTAAGAATATTATGATTTGCGGAAATTTTTATTCGAGTTGGAATTTTGAGATAATCAATGGCCAATAGTCATATTTTATCATATGATTGATGTCGCTGCTTATAATGCATTTGTGCGTTTAATCATCAACAATTTTTAGTGCATGTTCTCAGAAATCGAAAGACCAGATATAGAGTTACACATTTCTATAAAAAGAAATAAAATACAAAATAGTCCAGGTCAAAATCCTCAAGCCTTCATTAAATTAAAGTTATGTCAACTCAATAAGGAATAATCTCCTTTGATGAGAAATGTGTTCAGACAATCAGTGAGCAAATAATTTTTGCCAAATATTGTTGACTATTGAAATAAAATCGTTTTAAACCATTTTAAAGGTAGTTTATATCAACCGTTCAGCAGTTCAAACTTTGTATATTTGACAGGCATTATTTAAACGGCAAGTTGAATTCCTTCAGGCATACGATAGTATTTTTATAAATAGTCAACTTACTCAAAAACTATCACTAGACACTCATACTCGTATTTATAACAGCCTGAACTAATAAAATAATAATAATAATAATAATAGATTTTATTAGCCGCTGAAGGCAAACACTATAAAAATATAAAAACAAAAGTCATTTTTTTACGGCAGCGAGTAGGCTCTAATGCAAAGGCATGATATACATGATATACTAATGTAATTGGGTGAAGAGTTAGGGTGAAATTTCCCATAGCTAACATCATAGTCAGTGTTCGCTGACTGCTTTACGACTTACACAACCCAATATATTTTACAGTTGTTTTGCATTAATAATGAAATAAGCCAAAATAATTTCAAAGAATAGTGTTACTATATGGCATTCTTAAGCCCTCCGCAAAATCATGACATTGATTAAGGAGGTGATATCCAAAAAAATCATGATAATTTAAAAAAAAATCATTTTTATTTTTAAGAGATTTAGATTCTAAGACTATCATTTAATACATGTATAACACCAATTTTCGAAAAAGATGCACCCGATAAACTAAAAATAGCACTTTGTTGACTAAGTAAGCCACATCCATATATATTGTCATTAAATCAGTTTTTTAATTTGCGTAAATTCATTTTATTATATTTTTCATTATACTTGTGACATCATAACTGCCATTTGTGCAAATAAGAAAATTTGAACAGTTTATGATGTTTATCTAAAGAATTAGAGGGCATTTAAAAAATTTCAAAATTATCTTTAAAACAACACCAAAATGAAGTGATTTCAGTAATGTATCAAGTTCCTAGAGTGTCACAACTGAAGTACTAAAACGGCCTAATTAGCATAAATTATGCAAAAATTTATTTTTTCTTTCGAATTATTTGCTTCATATCATAAGCTTCAAGATTTCAATGCCTGTGCCCATTTTTTTCAATTTTCAGGATAGTATCACATTCAGAGCTGATGGAAAAATGCAACTAAACTATATATTTTGAGCTGCGAAAATTAAATTGCAGAAGTTGCAATAATAGAATTGGATACTTCTACTATGGTAACTCAAAGTGTATTTCAAGGCCTAGTCTCCAACATTTTCTTGCTGCAAATGAACAATGCTGGAGCATTGCAACTGGAAATCATTTTTGCAGCACAGAATATTTATATGAATTTTGCCATCTTGGGAAAATTGCGATAAATTATTCT
Organism: Hofstenia miamia; assembly: GCA_900660155.1. Classification (NCBI taxonomy): domain Eukaryota; kingdom Metazoa; phylum Xenacoelomorpha; order Acoela; family Hofsteniidae; genus Hofstenia; species Hofstenia miamia. The sequence continues at coordinate 247,021 of CABFPE010000255.1, forward strand.
CTAAGACCACATTTTGTTAAATTGTCGTAGAAAAAGGATTTTAATGGATTATATCAAAAGAGACATATGCTGTTGTAACATTAGTATTACGATTGATTATTTGATTTGTGGTGATAGTTTTAAGTAAATTTGCTTTTTATATACTTTTTGTATTTAAAATTCAGTTTATTTATTCTAATTACTGTAAACCATCGGTTAATGAAAATTCAAATTAAATTTAATTTAAAAATTATAAATATAATACCTTGTCGCAAAAAATTGGGACTCTGGAAAATTTAATTGGCCCCAAAACCATAACTTTTGGACAGAATTTCGGGACTTTTTCATAAGCTTTTCGTGCTGTCGGCAGCACCAAACCTTGAACGTGTTTTGATACAGCTGAAAATACACTCATCTTAGAGAAAAGGTCTTGAAAATAGTCGTTTCACCAAGTTTCGCAAAACTCGTGCAAATCGGTGATACTTTGATGCACTGTCGGAATTGTGAACAAAAATTCCAGTACTTTCTGTGAACTTTTGATTTATGTCTCGCCCAGAGAAAATGAGATTTCTCAAAGCTACGTTTGTCAATCTGTGTTTTTCATGTCCCGAAATTTTCACAGGACTGCCACGTCCTTATGCTGTATATAAAAATTAGAATACTGGGTGACGTTGTGATACAGAAATTCAACAGTGGCGTTTGTTCTTCATGAGTAAGTTAAACATGAGCAAAAACCAGGCTTTTGTCGGGGTACATCTAACACGAAAAATGAATTAACATCGTTGGTTACGTTATTATATGAACAACAATCTGATCATTTTCCTTTTCGGCCAACACAGCAAAAGAGATTAACGAAAAGCAAAACTCCCCAAAAGGTATATTTAAATAATTAACCAAATGGTGCACTTACACTTAGCCTACATCAGCTAGTGAATACATGAAATTTCTAGCAAAATCAATTATGGATAAGTGTTATCAAATAAATTAAAATTCATAACCAAGCTATGAATTTTAACCAAATTCTCTACATGTTTGTATTGTCACTTCAAATGTATAATTACAAAGGGGTTTCAACGTTGAATAGAAAAGCTTGATTTGAAAATGTTATAAGCTTCAGCTCAAAGATTAGAACATCACACTACATTTAACAATTAGAGAAATTGAAAAAGAACATCTTTGAATGAATATCTATGAATGAAGTTAAAATGTTACCTGCAAACAAATTAAGCAGGAGAGAGTATCGTAACAAGAAGAAATATAACGTTCAACGTTTCGTAAAAGCGAAGTTGCTGTTTTGCCTAAAACTTGGTTGAATAGATCCGATGCTCCTTGTCCAGTTGCGAGAAAAAAATCGCACAGGAAGAAGTATTCACGACACGCATTATCGAGAAAGGCCAGCTGAAAACTACGAAAAATTTGCTCATAGAAAAACTTTGTGTTTGTTGGAGCTGCGTGAGGAACAATCACGGGCGCCTCCAATTCTGAGGATAAAACTATATCTCGACCATTCAAACTGAAAATACCAGCCTAAATAAAAATGGATTTTATTGAAAGATTAGGAGTCAAATAATATACTGCAAACTAGTTTGTCTGCAATTGGAAGATAAAAACCAAAAGCAAGTTTTGCTGAATTCAAATTTATTAACATATTTTTCAAAAAATATACGAAATAGCTTCTTTACAATGCTAGGAAAATAATAAATGTTGATAGTTGCTATGAAATGTAACGAATTTGCACTTAGGATTTTGAAAAATATTCCGTTTTTCTCCCGATGAAGTATTATTTACACTAATAAATTCAGTATGATCTATTTTGAATAACCCATTTAACTTTCTATTGAAAATCAAATTATAAATTGAACCTTGAAGAGCAATTGGAAGTATATTAATACCTTGCAAATGCACATTGGATGATTCCTCAATTGAAGATCAATGCAAGTACTTCCTTTGAAATCGTTCAATTTTTTTAAATTGTTATCTATTTGGCAACGAAAATTGAGATCCATAAGTTGTAACAGATAATATATTTGGGGCATTTTTCTTAGATAAAATAGTAAGTTAATTGCTTTGCTTAGAACTTTGTTGTTATGTTCATTCCATGTTAAATCCGACGAGATATCAACTCCCAAATCATTGACTGATTCAACTAATTGAATATTATATGCCATACGTTTTGAAGTTATTGCATTTAGCTTTGCCAATATATATATATATATATATATAACCTTCAATATAAATGTGTTAAATTTAATTTCGTTTTTCTGAACCCATTGCATAACTGAATGAATTGAATTTATAATAAGGAATTCAGTAAGAGAGTACTAAAAGTTTGCTATTATCAGCAACAAGCCAAATATTGAAATGTGTACTAGAACAAAAGTCATTAATGAATAGAACAAATAAAAGTGACCCAAAAACACTTTCTTGAGGTACTCTACTAGTTATTTTAAAAGATTGCGAAATATTTCCGCAAATATTTGTGCACTGGTAACAATAATAACAATTGTGTAAATTTTTCAGTAGAAGATGGTGCGGAACTGTGTCGAATGCCTTGCAAATATCACAATAAATGCCACAACATGAAGCACTAACATCAATACATTTATAGTATTTATCCAAATAAGATAATAAATTCCTAATCGTAAAAGATCCACTTTTAAATGCAAAATTTATTTTTATTGAAAGTATAGAATACTAATAGGTCTGTAATTTCTAACGTCAGCACTTTTTAAATATTGAAACAACAAAGGCATATTTCCAGAACTTTGGATATTCTGCACTAGATAATATGCCATTGAAAATAATACGTAAATAATTTAAAACCGCCGGTAATGTATTTCTAATAAAAATATTAGGAATATTAACACATGAAAGAGCAGATGAATTTGATGAAATATATATATATATATATATATATATAACCTTATTTTTATAAGAAGTTGAAGATGCAGATGAAAAAAATCCTCTTTTGACATTAGATTCCTCTGATGCTAATAAATCATGCTTATCAGCTAAATCTTCGTGAAGCAAACGCATTAATTTAGAATGGTAACTTTTGAAGTAACTCAAATAAACCTTGGAAACAGTATCAACATATTCATCTCGTATTTCTTTAGCAACACTGCGCTCATGACAAAGTAAAAATTCGTAGTAAAATCGCACCTAAACGTAATGTTAGAACCAATCATTTTTTGATAATTACCTTTAACATTGCATTTTGAGGTATTTGGTAATTACTTAGTGGCTTTTTGAACGTTTGTATTTTGTTCAATAAAAATTCACGAATTTTTACAACTGCTTTAGCTTTAAGCTGTCGCAATACATCTACAACATCTCGAGTTGAAGTTGCCTCTTTAAAATCCTGCTCTTTTACAAAATTTATCTTATGATTAAGTTCATGTAACTGTTCAAGAAACGGTCTATCAGATGCTGGTGAATCTAAAATACTACTAATCATAATATCTGGAACAGCAATTTCATCGACAAATTGGCTCAATTCTCCACGAACAGACTGCCTGTTTTTTAAACGCACATTCATATTTAAGCTTTGAGATTGCAAAGTTTGAATTTCACTACTTATACTACCAAGATCACTTTGAAAACGTTCCAAAATAACTTCCATGCGTTGTAAAATGTCATCGCACTTTCCAATTTGACTATGCAAATTGGCAATATTTGAGGCTTCAGCCAAATAATCTTTAACAGACTCGTTCTCTACATTTATTAGCGACTCTTCGATTTGATGTGCATATGTGCGTATATCAGTCGATCTAGTAAATGCATCTTTCACTAATTCATCTTCGAGGTTTTCTTGAATATAATCGTCTAAATCATCTAATAACAAATCTTCAGCAGTTAAATCTAATTCTTTGAAAAGTAAACCAAGCTCATCTTGAACTTTATCTTCATTTTCATAATTGATGTGATCACCTGCAGAAACATCGGCTATTGAATCGGCCATTCTAAAAATATTTATTGAAAATGAAATGTGGAAAACAAACAAACCAACATTTATTAATGCCTAATTTAATTTATAAAAGAAATTTAGTGATAGAAAACAAGATATTAAAGGCAAAAACTGGAAATGAAAAATTTTACAAAACACTCATGTGGATTTGTAACAATAGTAAAAATAATAAGTAATGAACATTAGTAATCACTAATGGTAGAAGCTTCATCAGCACAATACTAGGACATTGAATCATAACAATTAGTCTTCATTATAGATGGGATACGGCCTACTGATTTGAAATTCCTCAGTGGTAAAAATTTTTGCTCCTTAGAAACTATTATATTACTGATAGAGCACAAAGCTCAGGTACACAATAGGAAGAAATGGCAATCAAATTGAATTAAAAAATAAATGTTCGAGGATTAAACCAAAGATCGATTTCTAGATTTGAGATAATGAAATTAGAAAGACAGATTATTCGAGTGAAATAAGCAAGTTGCTTTATAAATGGGAGTTGATAAAAGACATTAGAGGAAAAGCAAGAATTATATGCAGAATTGGAGGACTTAAGAAAATCGGACAAATCGAGGTCATAAATGCCAAGAAAAAGTTTGAGAAAAATTAAATCAAGAAACTTGAGTTAAAGAGAAATTGGCAAAACTCTAGCCTTAAGAAGTTTTAGGAAATTTTGCTTAGAAGAGAAGAGCCAGCGAAAGCCTGTCAAGTTTAATAGAAGAGGAATTTAGATCCCAGTACTGCGAATTATAGCAGAATTAAATGAACTAGGACGAGAAATTCTTACTATTTAACGAAACGTTTTGAGCTGAAAAGTGAGGAGAACTTATTAGGTCGCGAACATTCGGGTTAAAATACATTGTAGTATCGCTTAGATAGAAAACAAGAGGTATGAATGATTTAGAGGAACAAAAAAGAAGAGCTTGAGATGCGGAGTGGAAGCCCATTAGTAGATGACCAGAGTTCAGCTTGAACGATGCATGACTGTCTGCTATTCGCAACAGAAGAGAAAACGCAAGTGTCATCAGCATATAATTGTGATTAGTAGAGAACGGGGACAAATTAATAGAGAAGACTGATCGAATAAATAATGATTTAAGTAATAGAAGGCAGATAGTCTAAAGAGCTAATAAAAGCTGAGATGTCTATGTGACGAGAAATATTATTAAGATAGTGACAGTTGCCAGATGAGATTGAGGGTTCACCGTGATATTAAATTAGAGACATGTCAACAGATGAATTTTTTAGAAGTGTAGGAAATCTAATTTTGAGATAAGCGCGAGAAAAACCAGAATTAAGTAGTTCTTGACGAATCCGTATAATATTAGAATCAATCAAGAGATGGGAGGGAAAGAGATCAAGAGAAATGGAGACTGGAACAGAAAGATTTCAGCTTTGATGAACGACTGATGATACACAACAATCCAAATCAAAATTAAGGCGAATAGTAAGTCCGATTTCGATTTGTAAAAAAACGACAACGATGGTGAAAATCTTTAATAGGGTTCGTTATCATTAAGGCTACCCATATTTGACCATAAAATTACGATTTTTGTACCTAACAATTGTTCAATATTGACTTTATTTTGAATTTGGGGTAAAAACTGGGATTAAGGGGAATATATATATATATTATATATATATATATATATATATATATATATATATTTCTGGATTTTGTTCAAAAGAATCATTATGAATTTCCTGAATGAGTGTATGACTGAAAATTAAATTCACAATTGAACATGAATGACATTTCGAACAAGTGGTATCAAAAACCGACTTGTACAGGACTATACATACAATTGCGATGAGCGTCATAAAATTAACACCATTTCGTACCTAGTCAATCGAATCTAGCTCAAATTACAAAAGCTTAACAGAAAGCTTGGATAAAATCACAAAAGATCTCAAAAATAATGGATATCCACAAAAACTAATTCGTAACACTATTGATAGGAAATTTTGATGCAATACGCAAGATTCAAATTTTACAAATAACCAAGACAAAACAAAAGTATACTGGAAGTTACCACTTATAAAATCACGAGAAAAACAATTAAAGAATACAATACGATCATACAACAAAGAATTACCAACTTCTAAAAGACCATCGAAATGTTCCCTAATAAAGATAATATACCCAATTCATTGTCCTCTAGTATCGTTTATTCATACGAATGTGATAAGTGTTCAAGTTCATACATTGGCGAGACCAGAACGCATTTAGAAATCCGGACAAAGGAACATATAAGAGGGCATCTAAAATCCGAATGGATGTGAACCCAAGCTGAAAATTTTTATAATACTAATAAGACATCCTGAAACTAAAATCGCAGAAGCAATATGTATAAAATCAACTAAGAAAACATAATTAAATAAACAAAGACATCAAACAATTTTGAAGATCTGAATTACTAAAGGAGACAGTGCTTGAAAATGACAACAATGTTTGTCGCAACATGTCGCAATAAAACATTATTCAAAAATGTTCAGTCTTAAGATTATAACCAGTATATATATATATATATATAGTAGCAGCGCTCCAGTGCACGGAAGTGCGCTGATTAAGAGAACGCAGCTAACTATTTCTCTATTAACAACCGTTTAATTGTCTTATATACACTTTACATCAAAGATTTTTAAAAAATAACTAAAATAACTGTTTACAAATAACTAAAATAAAGGTTAAAGATGAAAACAGTAAACTGGCCGATACTTGTAAGAGTACCTGTTGCCACATGCCGCCCCAGGCCAGACTTCACGGGTTTTCATCATCTTCCAAATTGACCATAGAGGAGACGTAGGCTCTGGCCCACCGCCAAACCAGGCACATGTTTTGCACAACGCGTCCCATACCCGACTAGCGGGTTTTTGTTACAACTTTTCTGACTTGAATTTAGAGGTTGTGGAGAAACGTTGGAGAACACGTCATCAGCGACTACCGTGCAATCATGCGATGATAACTTTGCATATGAACATACTATCAGTGGCGGCCCAGAATGTTGTTGAGTACGCAAAGCATACCCAAAATAGATAATTTGATAAGATTAACTACAATTGCTAATGAATATGGAAAGGAAAATATGCACTAAAAATGAATGTTTGTTGGGGCAAATATGTACTAAACGAATGTGGTTGAACTGAAGATTGGGAATTGTTCAAAAAGGTTAAAATCTATTGCAATGAACAAAAAAATATTTTGAAATGTTTTTACGATTTGCTCGAACTGTCTTATATATTTACACTAGTTAGTATGGCATATTTAAATGCAGCCCGTATAGCAGGAGATAAGTGAGATATTCCATTCTGGTCAATTAATATTTCCGTTGTGATCATGTGGTGAGCTTGTTTTCAATACCGCAGCCATTTTCTGCGATACAGAATTGAGTTTTATAATTGCAAACATTTTCACATAAACACCAGAGCGAGATTGTGATTCTACACATGAACGCCTCTTAAATGATAAGCGTCAAGTGGAGAAAATACTCGATCATATGGAAATTGCTTGCGAAATCACGAATGTTAGTCATGTTGGTAAGTTTGTAAAGGATAAAAGTTGTACGGCCATTGTAACTCTTGATAGAACATGGAACAAAAGGCGAATTCTCGCGTCTCTGGCTAAATTAAAGGATCATGAACATCGCGTATACATCGGCGCTGATATTTCTAGTGATGAAATTGAGAAGCTCTAATTAAAAGAAAACGAATAGTTAACGAGGGAAGGAACCGAAAAGACTTGCGAATCCGAAATTTACAACTAGAAGTAAAAAGACGGTAACTGGCAAACTGTTGCTGCATGACTATCTGGCACAGCGACTCTTCTCAGTGTGCCAACCACGTAGTCTTATGCTTTATAAACGAGTACTGCAGTTGATTGCATTGATTTGAGTTCTATTTGCGACATTGAGGACCCAAATATGGCCTGGCGAAATTCATTGACACCCTCAAATGTCTCCTTGAGGAGCACTGCCCAGTAAGAAAAGTCAAGGTATCGAAAAAAGAACCCTGTTTTCCTTCCCCATGTGTGAAGCATCTGATCAAGATGAAAGCGAATGCTAGACGGACACATCAAAAGGCAGTAGTGGCACGATTATCGGCAGAGATTAAAACAAGCATCTTAGCTATATTTCTTCTAAGAAAGACAACACCAAAACAACTAAAGAATGGTCGAATTTTGGCAACGATATGCCAGGTCGTTTTGCTGCAGAAATCACAAATACCGTTTAGTGCCGAAGAAATAAATGACCATTTTGCAGGCATTTGCAGCGATTCAAATTATCAGCGTCCTACTGAGATAACTCTTGCTGTCAATTGTCCAAGTATATCATTCCCTGAGAAACATCAGGAAATCAAGCACTGGATGCAATGGCATTCCATACAGGGTCTTTAAACAGAATACACATAGTTTTGCACCTATCTTAATGCACATTTACAACCGATGTCTTTCCAGAAGCCTTTAAAATCTCACGTGTCGTTCCTCTGCCAAAGAAGCTTAAAGTAGAGAGCTTAAATGATCTCCGTCCTATCTCCATTACCTCTATTATCAGCTTTGAAAGACTGATATATGACATTTTTCTTTCCGAATTGTACAACAGAAACTTGAGGCGAAATCAGGTTGGTTTCGTAAAGCATGCTCGACCGTGCACGAACGGTTGCGTCTTCTCCATAGTTACAAGGGTTACCAGAAACGAGGTTACGACTATGTCCGTGTTTTTGCACTTGACCTCAGCAAAGCGTTTGATCGGATATCACACAGTCTTATTATCGAGAGACTTATTCGTTTGGACAATGTTTCTCCAAGCATCGTCTCAGTTATTGCAAATTTCCTTTGCGATCGTCAGCAGTATGTGTCACTGGATTGTAATGATTCTCGTCTTAGGTGCACTACACTTGGTTTGCCGCAGGGTACTATTATGGGGCTCATCCTATTCAATATTATATACGATAATTTACAGTTACCAGAAGGGGAAGACGTTCTTGTTAAATTCGCTGACGACATGACGTGTTGTGTTCCCGGGAAAGGTGATACTGACAATGCAGAGAACGCAGTCTCTGAAATACAAAAATGGTGCAAGGAAAACAATTTCCTTCTAAACGAAGCCAAGTCTCAAGAATTACTTATCAATTTACGTAACATTTGTGTAAATCCTCCAACAGTGGCGTCTATTGAAAGGGTTAACCGGATAGAGCTGCTCGGAGTTATTATAGATAGCAAACTCTCTTTTAATGTCCATGTAGATTTCCTTGTAAAGAAGTTGCCAAGAACGTTTTATCTTATAAAGAAGCTGCGTGCAATATCTCTTACAAATTTGGAAGCTGAGAAGCTATACAAGAGTCTTTTTATTCCACAAATGACCTACGCTATTATAGTTTGGGGTACCTGCAACAAGATGCCAGTGTTAGACAAAATACAAAGAAGATTTGTCAAATCTAGAATTATCAAGAATTTTGCACCCTGCACGTTTGTTCGGTACAAAGGTGAGTTCCTTTTTAATACCATCACTAAGTCTTCGTGAAAGACTTAATTCCTCACCGTGAATCGTATGCCTCTGTGCACCTTCGCTACAGGAGACCGGGGACTGACTTAGAAGCTGGCAAAAAGTTTATGATCGTCTCTTGAGAGTTTTCTTTTAGTAGATTAGTCGGATGCTTTTTCTGATTTATATAAAATAATTTTTTTTTCCTATTTGGCATTGAAAATTTGGTAGCCAATGAGAGACTTTCACCCAAAATTAAAAACTGTCAGAATGCTACTATATTGCTGAATAATCAATAGAAAAGTCCCTATAGTAGGTGTTATTTTACTTTAGGGGACCCCGTTTAAGTGACGACATAAAAACTAATCTTAACGCAAACCTTAAACCCCAACCATTGAAACTGCATTCCATTTCAACATGTTGATTAATTTTTTGCAAAATTTTGGGGGATTGGGGCTAGGGTTAGTGTTTAATTATTATGTTATGACGTCATATGAAGTGAGTCCTCTAAGGTAAAATATCGCCAGCATATTTTCAACATTATTTGGTGTTTACTAAACTGACCTTTACAGGTCTGGATGCCCTATTCACGGGCACCCCTCAATTCAGATATGAACATGTTGACGGACGTTGAAGTGACGACATTATCTGGCAACGCATTTCATTTGTCTATCACACGGGCATTGAGAAAATACACCATTATATTTGTCCGGCACCATTTCTTATGCAGTTTCTTCGAATTGCCGCGCAATCAGCTGATACCCACACGCCAAGATACTTAACACATTGGGTTTCAGGAAGGTCACGTCCATCAATTGAAAACTTTCTTTCTATATTCTTGTTGATGTTAAGTACTATGCATTTTTCAGGCTTCACTTTCATTCCCCAGTGGTCAGCCCAGCTTGATATGCGGTTTACTTTTTGCATGTAGCACCGCCATCTTCGGATGTGCTAGCATACAACTTTATATCATCTACAAACCCGGCAACTCCAGTTGGTACGAGTACATCAAGCAGGTCATTTATGAAAATGATGAAACAGTTAGCTCCTGAGATGCTACCTTGAGGTATGCCACTGGTTACATTCGCCCATGCAGTTTCATGCCCGTTGACAACAATAAATTTCTCGAAAAGTAGATATCATCGCGATTGTCAAATGTAGGCATCATTAACAAAAAAACTCAGTACTACTATACTTATAGCGCTTTTGTCATGGTGTTTAAACTTTCACATTTGTAATTATATAATATTTAAGCTATTTGATTTTTAATTAGAACAATGATTTAAGGTATTAAATTCTTAGTTATGAACTTTATATTGATTTCGAACACTTTGACTGACACCGTAATAAAATACATGACTGCTATTTTGCACATCCACATGAATAAGTCATACAGGAATAAGTCATACAGGAATAAGTCATACAGGAAAAAGTCCTACATAATTAAATCCTACACTATTACTATGATTATAATTCTCTGAAATTTATTCATTTTCAAATTGTTTGGATTTTTTGTAATAATTAATTGTTTTTTGGAAATCAAATCAATTTTTCCATTGCTGCTCTAAGTTTCTTTTGCGTTTTGCTATTAATGAAGAACTTAATCATTAGGACGGTTGGTACTGATTATTAACATCAGTAATCTCAATTTCGTCAATGATTACTTTGCAATCAACATAATTAAACTTTTTGACTGAGTTTGTTAAATATAAGCACAAATGTGATTTAGGCATCCATAATGCAAAAGGAAAAGTGAAATTTATATTCTTTGATTGAAAATGTTATTGTTTATTAAGTAACAATTTGTTGTAAATGATTAAATATTATACTAAATAAATTGAAAAAAATAAATATCTGTCAGTAAATACTGTCAATAAGCATGCCACAAAAATCTAACCTAAAGGAAATCACAAAGTGTTTTCACATACTGTAATCAAATTGTCAGCTAATTGATAGCTTTAAAGTACTGTGATATAATGCCAAGCATTTTGCACACATTAAATATTATGTGTATAAGTGGAACAAGACATTTTTTAGCTTTATTTGTGACCAAGTCTACCTTGCTTTGTATGAATTCAAGCATAACTCTGAGCAAATAAAATTAACATTTTTGTGCCTGTGATGTGCATAGTGTAGCATAACTGCATTTATCTCCAACTCTAATTTTGAAGTTAGTAATATGAACTCAATAATTACAATGCTCAATTTATAATTTATAATTTGATGATTATAGTTTTTGTAAACAGTGCTAATTTAGTTTTTAATATTTCCAGTAATTTACACAGTAATTTCTGACAGTTGCAAATGACTGTATTTTATATTGGCAACAGTATATGATTGTTTATTCATTACTGGTTTTCAGTCATTTATATATGCATGTTAATATTCATTTTGTTCTTATTGAAAGTAAACTTGGATTAAATTTTCATTTTTACTTTACTTTCATTAAATTTTGACTTCCTAAACTGTCTTGACTTAGTTAAAGGGTAGCTAGAAGTGGCATATCCTTTAACTTAGAGCTAGGTGCATGAATAGGGCCCTTGTTGTTGTGTGTTTCATTTGTTAATTGAAATTGTTATTATTGCAATCACCAAAATTGCATGATTTGAGAAATGCATTAGTCTTAGGTTTTTACTTAGCACTTAGGTTTCATTCCACTGCACTCAAGAGTATTAGGGCTTCTCTCTCTTCTCTTAAGTAGGGCTCTAGTCTTATACAAATCTTTCACTAGATTCTCTGTTTCAGGTCAGTCAAGTGTAGCACTCTTCGATGTCTCAATCTCCTGTTACTTATAACTTTTACTAGGAATGGATAATCCTTTGTTAGATAAGGAATTAGGATTGCTGCTGATTTCAATCTTTAAAGCAAGTGAAGTAAGCATGGAATTCTGTACACCAACATAGCTGATAGAACACTATTTATGCAGGCTGATGCAGATGGAGACAGTACACCTGAAACAGGAGGTCCCAAAAGAGTGGCATGACATAACTTAGGTTTTGCCTTAATTTCAATGATTGTAGAAAGCATCTTTGATACTCTATGAACAAATTTTTCACTAAGCACTCTTTGAATTTTACTGAGGTTACCAAATTATCATGCTGATTGAATAGATTAGAATTAGTTGGGCTTCCTCTTCATCAGTGTAGTCTAGAGGAATTTAGGGAGCTGGACTAAATGGCTTCAGTTTGATTCTTTCTCACAGACAGAAGATTAACTTGAGAGATGGTAAATTGGACATCTCAGGAAACAGTGATTATGGCATGTGCAGATGAAGCTGTCAAGATATAAGAGTAACCTGCTCATAGTGTCACTTCTTGAGCCAAAAATAGTTCCTTTTCCCTCTGTAGCTCATTCTTGAAGGAGAGTAACCATATGCTAGTTCTCAGAATGTGAACATGACTATTAGACCACCAATTTCTGTATTTGCTTGACTTTAGCTACCTGATCATCTGTAGCAGCAAGGTGAGAGAAATTTTGTGTTTATTTATCACTAGAATCAGAGGTGTTACAAGATGATCACTCTTGCAATCTTCTGCTGTGACATTAAGTTCCCCATTGCTGTTCTACTTCCTAGCTCATATTCTACATGGTGAACTTGACTATGATCCTGAACTGTCACCCAATGTTCTTAACTTGTTTGTTTTGGTTCTTTTATTTTTATCCTATTTTGTTCTTTTTGTTCTTGCATGTTGGATTTCTTACCAATCCCTACCATACCTGTACCACTTAATTGCTGCTGCTGTTCTGGCAACTGTTGTTGTTACCTGAGCTTGGAAGTGCTCCCAAATTGTGATGAATTTTTTGAAAGTTTTGTTTTCTTTATTTTTGTGTTATACTCATTTTACATTATGGATTCTAGAAATACTGTTGTGTTTTCTCATATTGGGACTCCCTGTGGAGCATCCCCTGTACAAGTGCTGGTAGCCAGAATGTTACCTCTTGTACCATTGGATTGTTAGTGAATTTATCTTTACCTACTTCCCCCAGTCAAACCTCTCCTGTTAACTGTCAACTTATCCTCAATACTGCTACTGCTAGACTGATTCCAGCCCATCTGTATGGAGACCCAACACTGTGATTAGACATACAGACATTGGAAATTGAAAATTTGAAAGAGTCATTTTCCCAAAAAATGGCAATGTTGATCAAAGGTGAAAGGCATGTTGAATCTCTTCAAGCAGAGTTAAGCACCCATCATGTCTTTGCCTAGTTCTGATAATTACATTACATGCCCTGTAATGGATGAAGTTTTAGATGCCTTTAGTGAAAGTTGACTTGTCAGATGGCCCAAATGGTGTCTTCACCATTCACAAAGTTTCCCTCTCCACTCTTCACAGCTTCTGCTGCAACACCTAAGTCTGCCTTATTGGTCACTTTGCTAGTAAATTGTAGTCCAATGTTCACTCAATCAGCTTTGACCCTGTGTCAACATTATTCACAGTGGCTATTCCTAGTCATCCCAAAGGATTGCATCCTGTGAATGGAACCTTGATCCTCTGGTGCAGTGCCTGTTAATACCATTGTAGTGCCTACTATCTCTGAACAAGTAGTATCTGGAAGTCATATTCTTAGTATGCCTATCAGGTCTGCAAAGACTAACTAGCCATGGTTTACTAAGTTGATTCTTTCTGTTGAACCCAGTAGCAGCCATGATTATTTTAATAAGCACTCTGTTTTACCTAAATTCACAGGTCATATTTATTAAGTGTCTCAATCCTTTGATGAATGGTTCTTTTTGTTCAAGCTGACTATGAAACAGTATTGCAATACACAAGATGCTTCTGCAGCCCAGTTCCAGCTGTATCTCAAGGGATTACCTTAAAATCAATATATGATGCTAGATCACAATACTAAAACAGATTATCAATTGTTAGTAAGATATTTCAAAGACCACTATCATGCTCCCCATATAAAGCACTAATATAAGACTTTGTTGTGTGAGATGTTGTTTAAGAAGGGCAACAATGTTTGAAACTACATTATACAGGTTGAGTGACTGTTCCATCTAAGCAACTTGTCTCTGGAATACTTGTGACATGATTTGTTCTCATGTATT
>CABFPE010000255.1:262502-310881 GCA_900660155.1 Hofstenia miamia
CAAGTTTAATCGTTCATGTTATCAATTTCCCTCGCAATTCAAATTACATTTGAGCAACGTATAGCACCTTCGAGGGGACATGAGTTAGTTCCTTCGTAAACCTAAGGTCGAAATATCAAATTCTGACGTCATGGTGACGTTAATACAAAATGAAAGAAAAATTAACTAAATAAACACGAATTTCCCCGAGTGACTCTACATTATGACATCATTTTGGGTAGTGACTTCTTAGAACATAATGAATGCATAATCAATTAAGGTAATAATACCATCTTGTTCAAAGATCACAAGGTCTCACAATTAACCATGATTCATGACAAAGAAATTTGTTTTCAGCTTACCAATTCTGTTGTTATTGAAGCATGACATTGGACAAGAGCAACTGTTTTTACAGACAGCCACTACAACAGCAATGCTGGACAAAAAGGAAATTACCAGAATGGAGTTAACTTCTTGCCTGATTTAAGCCATCTTAGGCAAGGGAAAATATGCATTACTATTCTAAACATCTCAAAGTTTCCTGCTCACCTCAAACACTTGCAAGTGGAAATTGTTGCAATGTCCATTCAGGTAAAAAATGTAATCACCTCATGTTTTCTGATATTCACAGCTATTCATGATATGGATAAACCATCAGATCCAGTAAAAATTCCCACTGTCTCAGCTGATTCTCAATTACACCTCAATCCTGTGGAATGTCAACCTTTAATTGATATACTCCAAACTAAAAGCAAAGTTTTTAATTATTGTAGAATTGTGGGCTGGAATTATAATTACACTAGCTAACTCATTGACACTGCAGAAGGTTGAAAAAGTGACCTCAGCCCTGATTCCAGTAAATAGAATTATATGAACAAACATCAGTAATTCATCCAAGTAACTACAACTTTTTAGGTAACTTCCAAGATGACCAATTTGTATGGCTTCCAGCCAAAGTGCTGGCATAAAGGAGAAGTGCCTAACCTTAGTGAATGGTGCTACCTTAGATGTCTCACATTTTATTATTGTTCTCAAAAAATAATAAACACCACATTTTCATTGTTATCTCTCAGCTCACTAAATAATAGCATGTAGTTACCATGCATTTGTGCTAACCAATGGTATAACATCATCACAGTGTAATCAGTTATAGGTGCATATATGTGTTGCATATAGAACTAGAGATTTATTATTTCCTTATACATATCTGTATCTGTAACCTAAATGGTCCATAATTTGGGATAGGTAATCTGAAAGATCTCTAGAAGCTATGTGTCACCTGGTACTTTGAGGAAAGTACTGCCAAATTGTCACCTTAACTTACACAATTATTTGCATATCAAAAAACAAATAAGTAAAATTAGAAAAAAGTAAACAGTAATTGAATCTAGATAAAATCTATTAACTGTTCTCAACATTACTACTCAATTTAAACAATTCAAGTTATTACCTGTCTTTGGTTACAATCAAACCAAATCACAAGATAGTCATATCATAAATTTCCCTCACAATTTAATTTGAGCAATACAATTAGCACCAATCAAGGGGGAATAATTCAAGAACCCCATTAAATGTTGTAAATCTTTACAACTTCATGGTGTTTTGATTTTCTCAAGAAAATCCTTTGTATTTGTTTTTATAGAAATCTTTCCATGTTCAATGACCCTCCCTAGAAAGGTTACTTTCATTTGTGCAAGGGAAAATTTATTTCCATTAACTTTTAATCCAGCCTTTTGTAATAATTCCTGCATGCAAGTTAGTTTGTCCAGATGTTCAGAGAAAGTATCACTTGCCACCAATATATCATCAATATATGCCAATATTCTGGGCTCAAGCATATTAGCCTTATCTTTCAATATTTTCATCACATATCACTGAAACATTGCTGGAGTGTTGCACAAGCCAATGGCCATATAATTCCATTCATAAAGACCATATGGTGTTATGAATGCAGTTTTTGGAATATCAGAGGGCCTCATTGGCACTTGCCAATAGGCCTTACATAAATCCAAACAAGAGAAGAACTTATATTTACTAGTGTCATATAAGAGATCTTCAATTCTTGGCAGTGGATACACATCTTTAACCATGACATTGTTTAATTTTCTAAAGTCAATACAAAGCCTGTACTGTTCTCCTTGTTGCATGAAAACAGTTGGAGCAGCATGAGGACTATTACTACCTTGAATAATTCCACTTTCAATTAAATCACTTAAGATTTTTTCATATTCTGATTTAATATTCTCTGGGACTCAAAGTACTAGTAATCAGATTGGTTTATCATGTTCAGCTTTGATGGCATGTTCCTTTCTGATCACTTGGCTAACACTTATAGTTCCATAATTAAAGACTTCATTATGACTTTGTAATATGGAAATGAGTGATCATTTTTCTTGGTGGTCCAAATGTGGGTGAGTATCTCTAGTGACAGGAGGTATCTTAATTATGCTGGATGGTTTGTCTAAATCATGATTAGCTGTGCAGATTGATAAGCACAAAGTATCAACACTTTCAACTTTAATGGGCACACCTACTATCTGTAATTGTGAAACATTGAATCAAACACAAAGAGCAGATCCATTGAGAATTGTAACATAGGTTTTTCCTTCATAAACTTTGCACAAATCAGGTGAGAATGAAATTCCTTTAACATATTTACCACATTGGTCTCAGAAAAAACAGCTGCTTTCATCCAGTGTTTCACCTCTAAATAGACTGGTTCAATTAAATTGAATACTATCTCCTTTTCTGGAATAGTGGCTAATTGTGTTGCTTCCTGGTCTTTTATAGAGATGGTATTATTTTTTTATAATAAATTACACATGCATTCCATTCTAGGATATCATTTCCCAAAATAAGATCATAGGGGAGTGGGTGATTGGATGTTTCTACCACAATGAGATCCACTTCAAATGGCTCTGCATGGATGTGCAATGCTGTGTCACACAATTTCCCTTTCAAAGAAATTTTATTTCCTGAAGCATCAATGAGTTTAATGACGAAGGGATCCAGTGAATCATGTGAAACATAATCCTTTACAGGATTCATCACTAATTATTGAGGCAGCAGCTCCAGTATCAATAGTGGCATTAATGATATGCCCATTTATTTCTACAGGGATTAAATTCTTACATATCAAATTAGTGATCACAAGAATGTCCTGTGCACATTTTGGAGGAGTCAGCACCCCATTTAATTTAAATGCTGAGGAGTTATAAGCACATCATCTGTTAGATCAACTAAATTCTTCATAGGAGATTCAGGTTCAGGCTCTTCCAGTATAAATCCCTCTTCATTGGTGATCAACTGTATCTTTGCATGACAGTTTGACTTCAGATGCTCCTTCTCTCTACATCAGAAACATTGAACAAATGCCATATCAAATTCCTTCTTAATGAAAGTTTTCTTGGGTTTATTAAAATCAGATTTAGTCTTAACTCAAATTAAATCAGTAACATCTTTGTCAATACAAATTGAGTTATGGTTCATATAGACAACACTAATAGCCTTCCTAATGTAGAATCATGGGGTACATCTAGCAGCTCAAGTGGCACTGGGTAACATATAGTAGTGACTGAAGGTTGCAAAGATTTACCATTGCCAAGAGTGACCTGTATTCCAACAAAACAAATGAACATTGGTAGTTTGCCAATTTCACTATAGAAAGAACCAAAACCATTCCTCAAGAAGGTATTCCAGATAGCAACCAATTCACATGGCATCACACTGAAACCAAATCATGAATAACCATCCTTACATGCAAATTGTGTGTCTCTAGTATTGATTTCTAGCTCAATAAACAAAATTTAGCTCAGTGTTCTTCTTATCTCAGCTCATGTAATAAAATATAATAATATGTAATTGCCATGCATTCTCATATGCCAATGGTATATTATATTTGCATCATGTTGTTTTAAGTGCATGTACAAACAATAGATGTTAAAAGCTGTTATTCCCTATACTTAGGCCTAGCTTTAAAGCAACCACAATATGGGCTACCATCTGTCAAAGAGAGAGTTGTCTCCCCTTGTAGTGGTGGCTGCTACTGCTGGAGTTGTCCTTTGCTGGGTGCTCTTGCTTATGTGAGGTGCTCTCATCTGTTTGTCTTGGTGTAGCTGCTCAGCTGGTTTTGTCTCATGGGTTCATCCATCTTTGGACACAGCATCTGGTTGGTGGAATGTTCTCTGATCATTTCATGGTTGCTAAACAAATATATAAGGTTAAGGTCCCAATCCTGGGTATTATAATGATCTAAATATCTCTGATTTCTAGCTTTTCTCTGAGGGAAATACAAGTAGCTATAGCATTGCTACTATTACCAAGGTTACTATCATACTCAACCTGTGTAAGGTCGTCTTCCTCACACTCAGTGAGGTTGTCATAATACTCAATTTTATTTACGCTGTCATCAACAAGAGAAAAATTGTTATTATTGTCAATGACTGCATTATTTATATCCTTAATGGTGTGCCTAAGTTGCTGAAAGTTACTGTTATTTAGTAAGTACCAGTGGTGATCTAGTACTTTTGTGATCACTAAAGATCCTTGCCAATTGGTGCCAAGTTTCCATACCTGATTGGCATCAGTAATCTGGTGAGGGAAGTATGCAAAAACAGAGTCTCCTTGTTTGTGTGATTCACCTTACAATTTTTTATTAAAGTTCCTTCTTTGGTAGATAACCAAATGGTTAGTATTTCAGCATATGGTAAGATGCACTTCCTGAAATTCCTGTAGCATCTGGTTCAAAAAATTCTCTAGAGTAGGCTCATTGTAATCCGGGAACATTACAGATAGCAGTGTGCCAAACATAGCCTTAGAGTGGCTGACTTTAGTAGTAGAGTGGACAGCTATATTATAGAAAAATTCTACTGCCTCTATTACTCACTTCCAATGCTGACCAACAGTCTGAGCCAGAGCAACTCTTATCAGTTTAATGCAGTGTGATTTAAGCATTCAACAACACTATTTGACTGCAGGTGGTACACAGTAGTGAAATTGTGTACAATCTCTAACTCTCACATGAGGGTGGCAATCAGGTTGTTTTCAAATTGAGGACTGTGATCAGAGACTAACCTTTCCATAGGTCCAAACTTAAAGATCCACTCCTTTACGATTTTCTCTCCAATGACTTTGGCTGTAGTGCTATCAAGCAGGATGAGCCTTGCATACTTAGTGAAGTGGTCAATCAAGACCAGAAGATGTTGAAAGCCTTCTTCATCTCTTGACAATTTCTCTAAGTCCATGTGGACTACTTTGTTTGTTCCTTCAGTGACCCAACAGTGGAGCTCAGCTCTTTGCTCTGGAAAGTGTCCAGCTCCCTGAAGCAGGCATGCTTTGCATTTATAAATCACGTCTTGGATGGCAGTTCATATTCTGATGGTGATGTAGCAAGCATTAAAAGTTCTCTTGGTCTGGACAATTCCCAGATGACCTTGTTCATGGATCTTTCAGATGAGATCCCTCCTGAAATACTCAGGGATTGCCAGCCAGCTGTTTCAACTGTGGGTATACAGGAGCCCAGCTTTGGTGACTTTCCAATTATAAAGCTCAAAGTACCTCTTGCAGTGTAGCTTAAAGCAAAATTTGTATTATTTACTTTTGTGATGATTTCTGACAGGATCTTATCATGCTGCTGATGGATAGCAATTTCTTTTCAGAGATTTCCTCCTTCACAAGGATGGGGAGGATCACTTTTCCATTTTGATCAGCATTGAATTCAGGAAGGAGCTCATACTCACAGGTGGGGTAAACCCAATAGGAGTCTTCTCACCAGCCAGCTTCCTAAGATCTCACTTGTAACTGGGGAGGGTGATGAAGTAATCCACATTAAGATGGAGTCTCCCAGACAGTGGGTGATTGTAAAGGTAAAGTCATTAAGGTACTTGATCCACCTGGCAGCAATGTTTGATTTGTCCCCAGAAAACTTCTTAAGCCATGCTAGTGTGGAGTTATTGGTGCATACAGTAAACTGGCGACCTTAGATGAAGAAGTGAAATTTCTTCAAGCTCTCAATGAGCACTAGCATTTCAGATTTAGTGGCCCCATAGTTTAGCTCAGCACTTTAGATGTTCTGGCTGAAGTACTGAACAGGGCTTTCTCAACCATAGATGATCTGACTTAAAACACCACTGATGGCAATGGAGCTTGCATTGCAATCAATTGAAAATTCTTTGGTGTAATCAGGCATGTTGAGACTTAGGATCTGCCTCAGTTCTAGTTTTACTGAGTCAAGCTCTTCTTGCTCAGCCCTGGTCCAACAGAACTCTGTATTTTTCCAGAGTAGGTTAGAAATATATTTAGTTCAGTTAGCCAACTCAAGAATAAATGAGCCATAGTAATTCAGAAAGCCCATCAAGGTTTGGACATCCTTGTGAGAGTGTGGAGTCTCAATATGATCAATATGGTCTTTCACGTCATTCTTTATTGAAATTCTTCCAGGTTCAATCACTCTTCCTAAGAAGGTAACTTGTGGCAAAATGAGAGAACACTTATTGCTGTTGACCCAGAGACCAGAGTTGCACAGAATCTTGAGAGTGTGACCCAACTTATCTAGACAATTGGTAAATGTGTCCAGCAACAAGAATGTCATCCATATACACCATGATCCCTGGTTTAGGACATTGGCCCCACTTCACAATACGTGAGTAACATAGCACTGAAAAGTGGCAGGAGCATTACAGAGCCCAAAGACCTTGTATTTCCACTCAAAAAGGCCATACAGCATTATAAAGGCTGTTTTCAGGATGTCAGCACACTTCATAGGTACTTGCCAATAGGACTTGCAGAGATCTAGGCATGAGAACAAACTGTATTGGCTGGCATCATATAAGAGATCTTCAATGTGAGGTAAAGTATATGCATCCTTGATAGTAACATCATTTAGTTTTCTAAAATCAATGCAAAGGCAGTACTTCTCATCTTGCTGAATAAACACTGTAGGTGCTGCATAGGGGCTGTTGCTGTTTTGAATGATACCACTCTCTATCAGATCACTGAGTATCTGTTCATACTCTGCACATAGGTTCTCTGGCACACCAAACTGGCAACCAAATGGGGTGATCACTTTTAGTTGTAATTGTGTGTTGTTCCCTGATGGCTTTACCAATGCTAATTGAGCTGTAGTTGAATACATCATGGTGCTGATGCAAAAGAGTAGAAAGAGAATTGCATTTGTGGGGACTCAGGTGTCCATGAGTTTTTTCATTGATGACTGGGATCTGTACTGGATCACTGGGTTAACTCAGATAGTGAATCACAGTGAGAATAGGCAGACAAGCAGCAGCTTTCATTTCAAGTCATACTAGAGTCATGACAATAGAAATCCTGGTGGGATCCATTCCAATCAAATGAGCAGAACTGTTGAGCACAGTAGCAAAAGTCTTGCCAAAGAAGACATGACAGAGGCCCAGAGAAAAATGTATACCATGAAGGCATTTCCCTCTTTGTCTGGAAATCATGACATCACCCTTGTAAGGAGAGTTAGTAGTGACAGCAACTCATCACCAATGGCAAGGTTCTACAACAATGTTTTTGGCTAACATTAGTAAAATTTCATGGTTACAGACAGCTGTAAGCTCTTCCTGAGGCTTGCTTTTGTGGATCAAGATTGTGTTATTTCCATAGTCTATTATGCAGGCATTCCTCTCAAGAAAATCATTGCCAAGGATGACATCATACAGCAAGGGCTGATTACAAGTATCTACAACAATGAGATCCAATAGGAAACATTCTTGGCGAATTTGTAATTAGAGGTCATTTACTTGACCTTTCAGTGAAATGGTATTTCCCAAGGTGTCCAACAAGTGTACTGTAGATGGTGATAAATTCTCTCTCCTCAAGCAAACCATGTTGCAACAAGTGTCACTTATTATGGAAGCAAAGGCTCCCATATCAATTGTGACATTAATTAAAAGTCCATTCACATCTGCAGGGATGACATTTGTACACAATAATAAGGTGATTACCAGGACATCATGCACACAGTTTTTGGGAGGCAGCACTCCATCTAATTTAAATGACTGACAGACTTGGCCAGGGTGTCAGGAGTACACACTTCAGCTGATAGCTCTTCAATAATGAAACCATCTCCATTAGCCAATAGACAAATAACTGCACCACTCTGGGCCTGAATGTGGGCTGATTGTTGTTTGTTATCAGATTTTTTCTGAACTTGAAGAGGTCAGTGTCTTTGAGGCAGTTTGACCTGTCTTTAAATCACCAGCATCTCTCTTGATGCGAGTTGTATTTTGCAACATGTAAATGATGCTAACTGAGTTTTTAATACTAGAATTCAAGTTGTCCTCCAGATCACATTTGAGTTCAAGGCAGCTCCTAATGGTGGAAGGAAATCCCTGACAAATATACAAAAAGAGATCATGTCACGAGTATTCTAGCATCAACTTGCTAAGGTGAAAGAGTCTATTGACCTATGTAATATAGGTCCTGACATCATCTCCCTTTATGAAGTAGAGATCACATAAGAGCATCTTGTACTACTGTTTTATGTGAGGTGCTTTGTAATTGTCCTTGAAGTGACTAACAAGTAATTGATAATTTGTTTTGACCTCTCTGTCCAATATCATGTACTGATTGTATGTGAGGCCTTGAAGGTACATGGGGAATTGCATGGCAGCAGCATCTTGTGTAGTGTAGAGTCACTCAGGGCCCTTATTTATTTTATTTTTCAATGATTGGCTTTCTCTAGTTAATTTGGTGCTATTTACTATCTTTGATTTAGTGATTTTTATTAATTTGCAGCTGTTCAAAGTTAGTTTTCAAATCTAGTGTAACTGTCCCCTTGATTAGAGAACATGTGTGATTGCTTGTTTAATTTGCAAGGGAAACAAGTGACTTTTTGTAAAATGGTAAATATTTACCATTTTCTGTAATAAATAGGGAACTTACTGTTATCAAATGTCAAATAAATTTTGTTCTCACTGGATAATGTTTGCTTTATTGTTTCTTATTACATTACTAACCCTTTTAGATCTGGTATTGTTAATATGATAATAAACTTCTAAGATCTGGTGATAATGTGGGAGGAAGTCCACTGTGCCTGGGGCAATAACTTGCTCCTTGACAGATGTGAGCCCATATTGTGGTTGCTTTATGGCTATGAATAGGCATAGGGAATAATAGAACTACTAACTTGATCAATTTTACATGCACATACCATCACACTTTGCAAAAATATTATGCTGTTGGCATACACAAATATGTGGTAATTACACATTATTAATATCTTTATTTACATGAGCTGAGATAACAAACACTGAGCTAAATTTGTTTTATTGAGCTAGAAATTAAACTTGAGACACACAGTTAGCACCCTGGATGGTAAGGATAGTTTCTAAAGATTTGGCTCTAGCATGATGCCATGTAAATTGGTTGCTAGATGGATTGCCTTTTTTAAAATGGTATCAGTTCTTTTTTCTACAGTGAAATTGGTGAACTACCAATCTTCATTTGTTTTGTTAGAATATGGGATGCTCTTGGTGATGGTAATTCTTTGCAACCTTGTACCATTTGAGCTGCTAGATGCACCCTGTCAATTCTACATGGTGACCCTGATGTGACACAGAACTGTTCTGATGTTTTCTTATTGTATTTCTTTTTGTTTTTCCACTGGGTGTGAGTCAGCTGGGATGGATTTCCCCTGACCACAATCTACTTCACCACCCACTGATGTATAACTTCACCTGCATTTTCAATTCTGCAATCTGATGCTGTTACCAAACCCTGATTATATTCTTATCTGTTCTTAGTGCCATATTGGCATAGTCTCATTGTTCTAGAATTTGGAATTATTGTGTACCCATGCCTTGCTACCATCTGTCAAGTTGTTTTTATTTCTCCTACACAGTTGGATGTTTCTCCCACATTATTGGAATTGTTATTGGAACCTTTTCTCTTATTTTACTTTTACTTGTTTACTTATTCTTGTTACTTATGGATATGGATATGTCTATTCCTCATATTGGGACTCTCACTCAGGGTTTCCCCTGTGTGAGTACTGGCAGCCTGGATGCTGTCCCTCACACTGCTGGACTTAGTTCTGTTGTTGCTTTACCTACTCCTACCCCCACCAAATCTGTTTCTGGTATATCTACACCCTCTGAAGTATTCGTGCAAGAGACCCCCAATCCTGCTACCTTGTTAAACCCGTTTCTTTTATATACACCACCATCACTTCCTTCTGAGTCACTGACAGCCAAAGTTCAACAACTCAGAGAGGCTCTTTCAGAGCAGATTTCTCATCACCATTTGTGTGAAGCCCAATTTGATGCATTGCAAGTTGAACTGAGACAACAAGCCACTGCAGCTTGGCAATGTGAGAGATGCTTGCTTGACTTGATCTCAGCCTTAGAGATGCAAATTTAGGAATCAATCCTGTGTTCCCCACTGATTTCATCAGAAGAACCTGAGTATGTGACTTGTGCTCTTTTGGACAAGGCTCTTGATGCTCTCTCAGAATGATTTTCAACAATTATCTCACAGCAAATTTCCACCCACCTTTCTCATGCTAAGCCAGCACCTACAACATCCCCTGTGATGCCACCATTCATTACCCCAATAACCTTTTTTACAAGTGGGGCACCTGCCTTCACTGTCTGCTCTTTCACAAGTCACAAAGCTAACTACAGTTGCTACACCAAGCTCTTGTACCATGAGTGCAACAGTTGCACCCTCAGCACCCATTAATGTCACAGTTACACCAACTGTTATGATTGTTCCACCTCCTCCCCTGAGTAACCCTATCAGGCCTATGACAACTTGTGGACCACTCTTTATGCAGTTGATTCTACCCACAGAAGCAATAGGAAATGAATCAGCTAACCTCTTCAATCAACACTCAGTGTTGCCCAAATTCACCAGTAAAATAGATGAAATTTCACAGTCATTTGATGAGTGGCTCTTTCTTTTCAAGCTTACAATGTTGCAATATAAAATGACACAAGACGTTTCTGCCATGCAATTTCCCATGTACCTTCAAGGCCTCACATACAATCAGAACATGATGTTGGACAGAGAGGTCAAAACTAATTATCAGTTACTTGTTGGTCACTTTAAAGACCACTACAAAGCACCTCACATAAAGCAGCAGTACCAGATGCTTTTGTGTGATCTTTCCTTCAAGAAGGGAGACAATGTGAGGACCTATATTACTCAAGTTGATAGACTCTTTTGCCTCAGCAAGTTAACTCCAGAGTATTTGAGACATGATCTCTTTTCATATATTTGTCAGGGATTCCCTTGTAACATCAGGAGCTGCCTCAAGCTTAAATGTGATCTGGAGGATGACCTAAATTCTATCATTAAGAAGGTGATCAGTATTGTCTATATATTACAGGACACAACGTGCATCAAGAAATATGCTGGTGAGGTGATCAGTATTGTCTATATATTACAGGACACAACGTGCATCAAGAAATATGCTGGTGACCTAAAGATGGGTCAAACTACCTCCAAAACACTAACCTCTTCAAGTTCTGCTACAGTGCAGAAGAAAACAGATAATGAAAGACAGTCAGCTCACATTCTTACTCAGAGTGGGGGCAGTTATCCACCTAATTGCAGATGGAGATGGTATTACCATTGATGAGCCATCAGCTAAAGTGTGTACTCTCAACACCATGGTCAAGTCTGTCAGTCATTTAAATTAGATGGAGCACCACCTCCCAAAAACCATGCACATGATGTTTTGGTAATAACCTCATTACTATGTACTAACGTCATCCTTGCAGATGTGAATGGATTGTTGATTAATGCTACTATCAATACAGGAGCATTTGTCTACATAATAAGTGACACCTGTTGCAACAAGCTTTGCCTACAATGAGGTAATTTGTCTCCATCTACAGTGTGCCTGTTGGACACTTTGGGGAACACTATTTTGCTGAAGGGTCAGATCAACAACCTTGAGCTGCATATCCACCAAGAATGCATCTGAGTGGACCTTATTGTAGTTGATACCTGCAATTGGCCCTTGCCATACAATGTCATTCTGGGAAATGATTTCCTTGAGAAGAATGCATGTGTGATAGACTATGGAACTAACATAATCTCTATTTGGGAAAGTGAGCATCAGGAAGAGCTTACTGCCACTTGTAACCAAGAAATCTTATTAACTTTACTTAACAATGTTGTTGTGGAACCATGGCACTGGTGACAAGTTGACATCACTACAAACTCTCCTTACAAGGGGGACATCATGATTTCAAGACAAAGGGGAAAACGCCTTCATGGTCTACATCTCTCTCCAGACCTCTGTCATGTCTCTCATGGCAAGACCTATGTCACTGTGCCTGATCAGAATGGATCCAACAAAGCTATCTATCATCACAATGCTGGTCTAACTCAAACTTCAAGCTGCAGCCTGTTCTCACTGCAATTCATGATCTGAGTGAACCCAGTGATCCAGTCTGGATCCCAGTCATCAATGAGAAACCCCATGGGCACCTGAGTCCACAAGAACATGACATGCTATCTGCTCTTTTACGCCAGCACCATGATGTATTTAATTAAGGATCTATTAGTGTTGGAAAGGCTGTTGGGGAACAACATGCTATCAAAACCAAGAGTGATTGCACCATTTGGTTTCCAGTTCAAAGAGTACCAGAGAACTTAAGAGTGGAATATGAACAGATCCTTAGTGATCTCATTGAAAGCAGGATCATTCAGAATAGCAACAGCCTATATGCTGCACCCACAGTGTTTATCTGCAAAGGTGAGAAGTACCACCTCTGCATTGACTTTCAGCAATTAAATGATTACACTATCAAGGGTGAGTATCTGTTACCTTGCATCAAGGATCCTCTATATGATGCCAGCAAGTACAGTTTGTTCTCATGCTTGGATCTTTGTAAAGCCTATTGGCAGATACTGATTAAGCCTGCCAACATCCTGAAAACTGCTTTTATTATGCCTTATGGCCTCTTTGAGTGGAAATACATTGCCTTCTGGCTTTGTAACACTCTGGCTATGTTTCAGCATTACATCACACATGTACTACAGAATGGGGCCAACATTCTCAAAACTGGGATCACCACATATATGGATGATATTCTTGTTGCAGGACACACATTCTCTGATCACTTAGATAAGTTGTGTTGCACTCTCAAGATCTTGTACAACTCCAGACTCAGGGTCAATGGAAATAAATGTCACTTATTTTGCCGCAAGTTACCTTCCTGGGCAGGGTGATTGAACCCAGAAGAATTTTGATTAAAAGTGATGCAAAGGACCATCTCAATCATATTGAGACCCCATGCTCTCACAAGGATGTCCAACACTTGATGGACTTTTTAAATTACTATGGCTAATTCATTCCTGAGTTAGCCAATGAAATGAAGCACATATCTAACTTGCTCCACAAGAACACTGAATTCTGTTGGACCTGGGCTGAACAGGAAGAGCTGGATGCTGTGAAGCAAGAGCTAAGATGGATCCCCAGTCTGAATACACCTGATTACACAAAGGAATTTATTGTCAACTGTGATGTGAGTTCAGTCTCCATCAGTGGTGTTCTCAGTCAGATGATCAATGGTCAGGAAAGCCCAGTACAGTATTTTAGCCAGAAGCTCCAAAATGCTGAGCTAAATTACAGAGCAACAAAGTCTGAAATGTTAGCACTTGTCAAGAGTCTGAAGAAGTTTCAATTCTTCATATTAGGTCGTCAATTTGTTGTTCATACCAATAACTCCATGCTAGCATGGCTCAAGAAATTCTCTGGTGACAAGTCAAATCTAGTTGCCTGATGGTTGGAATATCTAAATGATTTCACCTTTACTATCACCCATTGTCCAGGGAGATTACATCTCAACACAGACTACTTCACTGCCCTTCCAAGTTATGAGAGAGACTTGTGAAAGCCACCTGGTGAGAAAACTCCTTTTGGATTTATCCCAATTGGAACAGGAGAGCAATCCTCCCCATTATGGTGAAAGAGGAGATCTCAGAGGAAGAAATTGCTACCCATCAGTTACATGATAAAGTCTTATCAGAAATTATCTATAAAGTCAAGAACCCTAATCATACTATAAGTGACTTCACCAAAAGATACTTCCAACATTATCACTGGAAAATCACTGAGGCTGGACTTTTTATGTGCACAGCCAAATAATTGTCTGGCAATGCTTCAAGAGAGATCTTGTCTGGAAGATCCATGAACACAGTCACTTTGGAATTATCCAGACTGAGTGAACCTTTAACACTCAATATGTCACCATCAGTATTAGAGCTACTGTGCAAGATGTAATTGATAAGTGTGAAGCATGCCTACTTCAAGGAGCTGGACACTTTCTGGAACAGAGAGTTGAGCTCCACAGTTGGGTAGCTGAAAGAATGAACAAAGTGGTCCATATGGACATAGAGAAATTGTTGAGAGACAAAGAAGGATTTCAGTATCTTTTGGTCTTGATTGACCATTTTACAAAATACATGAGACTTATTCCTCTCAACAACACTACTGCCAAAGTCATCAGAAAAAAGATTGTCAAAGAATGGATCTTCAAACTTGGACCTATGGAGTGCTTGGTCTCTGACCATGGTCCTCAATTTGAGAATAACTTGATGTCCATGCTTATGAAGGAACTTGAGATTGTACATGATTTTACCACAGATTACCATCTGCAATCAAATGGCGTCATCAAGCAATTGAACTGTACTGTTATTAAGTTGATTAGATTTGCCTTAGCCTGTGCTGCTGGTAGAAATTGGAGACACACCATAGAGGCAGTCAAATTCTTTTATAACATTGCTGTTCACTCTACCACCAAAGTGAGCCCTTTCAAAGCCATGTTTGGCCGCAAAGTGAGCATGCCACTGTCCATAATGTTTCTGGATTACAACAAACCAACCTTAGAGAATTTTGTGAACCAGATGCTGCAAGAATTCCAGGAAGTGCACCTCTCTATCTGCTGGAATACCAAACAGTCTGTTATTTGCCAGAAGCAGAGCTTTGATAAGAACCTGTATGGTGAACCACACAAACAAGGAGATTCTATGTTTGCTTATTTTCCTTGTCAGGTTACTGATGCCAATCAAGTGCAAAAACTTGCCACTAATTGGCAAGGACCTATCACTATAACAAAGGTGTTAGATCACCACTGGGACTTACTAAATAATGGTAAAGTCACCCATTTTCAGCTACTTAGATGAACTATTAAGGTTTACATAATGCAGTCATTGACAAATATAATGAGTTTTCTCTCATCAATGACAGTGTAAATGAGATTGAATATTATGATAACCTCACTGAATGTGAGGAAGATGACCTTACACAGGTTGAGTATGATAGTAACCTCAGTAGTAGTAGCAACACTATAGCTACTCATATTTTCCCTAAACAAAAAGCTAGAAATCAGAGATATTTAGATCACTTAAATACCCAGGATTGGGACCTTAATCTTATATCTTTGTTTAGTAACAATGAAAAGAACAGAGAATCAACCACCAGCCAGATGCCAAGTGAGACAACAAATCAACCTGTGAGACAAGACAAATCAATCAACAATGCTGAGACAAGTAGATGAAGGCACATCATGAAAGCAAGAGTGCCTGGCAGAGGACACCTGTAGCAGCAGCACCACTATGAGGGGAGACAACTCTCTTCTTGGGAGCAGATTTCACACTACTACACTCAGAGACAACTCTCTGAGCAGGAGCAGACCTTGGATGACTATGCACAGAGACAACTCTCTGTGTGGGACTCTGAGGAACATAGAGTCCCTTTTGCCCAATTGTCTAACATAACCCCATCCTGTGTTGACTTGAGACCCCCTCCTAGTCCCAGTCCTTCCTCCCATGAGTCAACTAGCATTAGATCCCAAAAAGCAGAGGAATGTAAAGCAAAGACATCTAACTCAGAAAGCAGTTCATTTAGTTTGAGACAACCTATCAGAAGAAACCAAAAATAAGTTACAAAGGATGTTCAACACCAAAGATCTAACCTGCTCCATTGACATTATCCCCTTTATCATTGATGCAGAGCATAGGCCCAAGATCAATGCTATTATCTGTTATGACTCCAAAATTATGGCTGGCATGGCGTGACCCTATTGGCAAAGTACCATCCACACCATGTTTGATGAGGACTTCAACCTGTCCCACTGGTGCCAACTGTTAAACAGCAAGGAGAAAATAATGAAATTTGAATTCATCAACATTGACTTTGACAACCTGTTAATTGTTTACTTCTTCTGTGTCAATAAGGTAACTCACCCAAAGATAATGGAAAAGATTGAAATTGCCTATCAACTTGCTAAGGTGGAGAAGACACATTTGGTCATGTTCTTGAAGGAGGAATACCAAGATAATATCCTGGACAAAGTTGAAAGTTTACATTTTTGTATGGAAAACTTTACAATTTTGTATAGCAGCTCCTACCAGCCCACAAGTATGTACAATACTCACATAATTTTGGCCACAAAGATCATTTATACAGATTTGCCCTTGTGTAAGAAGATTCCAACTCACCATCATGCAGTCAACACTCATTTGATCATTGATACATGTATTCAGGCTCAATCTCTGGAGTTGATTAATATCAGTTCACCTGGCCTATGCTCTGCTATATCTGATCTCCACATCAGTTTTGCCTTCTCACAAAGTGCAGCTATGCTGCAGGAAATCAATGAAGTGTGGACAAACTTGAAAGCAGATAGCAGTCCAGAAACTGAGTGGCCTACAATCAACATTCATAGCCCAACTCCACAGTATCACTGATCTGTTGAAAGAATGTTAGCTGAGTTATGTTTATCTCAAGATACACAAGACCACCAAAACTTTTCTGAAAGGATGATCTCTGAAAATTTTGTGCTGGTGATCCAATCCCATGGAGCCATGTGGGTTCTAGCTGCTTTTCTCACTATTGATCCTCACCTTCAGCTACCTCTGGATAAGCCCACTAGAGAGAAACTCATGAAGCAGTGTCCTCACAAACTCACTATCAGTCCTGCTGCCTGGAAAGTCAAGAACTGGCTGCTCCACTCCTGCTCATTGCCTGCCTCTTCAGGGAAGTCTAAAAATGTGATTGAATGTTTTGAGAAATTCTATGCCTGTCTCATTTGATCTAGTGGACCCCTTGGTCACCTTCCACCACAAATGATTGTAAACCTTTTAGGAGTTGCTTTCTCTGACATAAACATCTTTTTGGACACACTCCAGAAATACATGTGGGGAGCCACCACTGAGACTAAATTCCCTAGATTTGTTTTATTGAGCTAGAAATTAAACTTGAGACATGCAGTTAGCACCCTGGATGGTAAGGATAGTTTCTAAAGATTTGGCTCTGGTGTGATGCCATGTAAATTGGTTGCTAGCTGGATTGCCTTTTTGGAAATGGTATCAGTTCTTTTTTCTACAGTGAAATTGGCAAACTACTGATCTTCATTTGTTTTGTTAGAATATGGGATGCTCTCAGTGATGGTAATTCTTTGCCACCTTGTACTGCTCAACCTGCTAGACCCATCCCACCAATTCTACAGTAGTTTTATACTGTTTCATAGTAAGCTCAAAAAGGAAAAGCCACTCTTTGAATAACTGNCTTTTAGGAGTTGCTTTCTCTGACATAAACATCTTTTTGGACACACTCCAGAAATACATGTGGGGAGCCACCACTGAGACTAAATTCCCTAGATTTGTTTTATTGAGCTAGAAATTAAACTTGAGACATGCAGTTAGCACCCTGGATGGTAAGGATAGTTTCTAAAGATTTGGCTCTGGTGTGATGCCATGTAAATTGGTTGCTAGCTGGATTGCCTTTTTGGAAATGGTATCAGTTCTTTTTTCTACAGTGAAATTGGNCACCTTCAGCTACCTCTGGATAAGCCCACTAGAGAGAAACTCATGAAGCAGTGTCCTCACAAACTCACTATCAGTCCTGCTGCCTGGAAAGTCAAGAACTGGCTGCTCCACTCCTGCTCATTGCCTGCCTCTTCAGGGAAGTCTAAAAATGTGATTGAATGTTTTGAGAAATTCTATGCCTGTCTCATTTGATCTAGTGGACCCCTTGGTCACCTTCCACCACAAATGATTGTAAACCTTTTAGGAGTTGCTTTCTCTGACATAAACATCTTTTTGGACACACTCCAGAAATACATGTGGGGAGCCACCACTGAGACTAAATTCCCTAGATTTGTTTTATTGAGCTAGAAATTAAACTTGAGACATGCAGTTAGCACCCTGGATGGTAAGGATAGTTTCTAAAGATTTGGCTCTGGTGTGATGCCATGTAAATTGGTTGCTAGCTGGATTGCCTTTTTGGAAATGGTATCAGTTCTTTTTTCTACAGTGAAATTGGCAAACTACTGATCTTCATTTGTTTTGTTAGAATATGGGATGCTCTCAGTGATGGTAATTCTTTGCCACCTTGTACTGCTCAACCTGCTAGACCCATCCCACCAATTCTACAGTAGTTTTATACTGTTTCATAGTAAGCTCAAAAAGGAAAAGCCACTCTTTGAATAACTGTGAAATTTTGTCTATCTTTCCAGTAAATTTGGGCAACACAGAGTGCCAGTTGAAAAGGTTTGCTGATTTGCTTCCCAATGCTTCTTTAGGTAGGATCAACTGGGTAAAGCATGGCCAACAAGTTGTCACAGACCCAATAAGGTTACTCAGAGGAGGAGGCAGAGTGATCATAGCAGTTGGGGTGACTGTGACACTAACAGGTACTGTGGGCACTACAAGAACCTGGTGTAGCTATGATGGTTATTGTTGAAATTTGTGAGAGAGCAGACTGAGTAAATGTAGGGCCTCTAACTGTAAAAGAGGTAAGGGGGTAACAAATGGCAGTGTCACTGGAGTTGTAGTAGGTGTTATCAGGGACAAGTGAGCAGAAAACCTTTCAGAGAGAGCATCAAGAGCATTATCCAGGAAGGCACAAGTTACATACTCAGGTTCTCCTGATGAGATCAGTGGAGAATGCAGGGTAGGTTCTTGAACTTGCATCTCTAATGCAGAAATCAAGTTGAACTAGCATTGCTCACATTGCCAATCTGTGGTAGCTTGTTGTTGTAGCTCTGCCTGCAAGGCATCAAGGTTGGCTTCACAGGAACAGCACTGAGAAATCTGCTTGGAAATGGCTTCTCTAAGCTTTTCAATTTTGGTTGTTGGTAACTCTGGAGAAGGTGACAATGGCTTATATGAAATAAACAGGTTCAACAAGGTAGCAGGAGTGGGAATCTCTTTCAGAAAAACTTCAGAGGGTGTAGACATAGCAGAAACAGGTTTGGCAGGGGTAGGTGTAGGTAAAGCAATTGTGGAATAAAACCCAGCAGTGCAAGTGGCAGCATCCAGTCTGCCAATGCTCACAAAAGGGATACCCTGAGTTGGAGTCCCATTACAAGAAATAGAAAAATCCATATCCATAAGTAACAAGAATAGGTAAATGTAAAGTAAGAAAAAGGTTCCAAAAAAATTCCAATAATGTTGGAAGAGAAATCCAGCTGTGTAGGAGAAATAAAAGCAACTGACAGACAGTAGTGAGGTATTGGTACAACAATCATTTCAAATTCTAGAATAATGAGACAACACCAATATGGTACCTAGAATTGATAAGAATAGAATCAAGGCTTGGTAACAGCATCAGATCACAGAATTGAGAATGTAGAATTACATATGAGGTAAAGTTGTGCATCAGTGGGTGGTGAAGTAGATCATGGTCAGGGGAAATCCATCCCACCTGACTCACAATCAGTGGAAAACCAAACCAAATACAATAAGAAAACACTAGAACAAGTTCTGTATCATGTCAGGGTCACCATGTAGAATCATGGGGCACATCTAGCAGTTTGAGTGGTACAAAGGTTGTGAACCCTATTGGGTCTGTGACAACTCATTGGCCATGCTTTATCCAGTTGATTCTACCTACAGAAGCATTGGGAAGCAAATCAGCAAACCTTTTCAACTGGCACTCTGTCTTGCCCAAATTTACTGGAAAGATAGATGAAATTTCACAGTTATTCAAAGAGTGGCTCTTCCTTTTTGAGATCACTATGAAACAGTATAAAACTACTGTAGAATTGGCGGGGTGGGTCTAGCAGGTTAAGTGGTGCAAGGTTGTGAAGAATTACCATCACTGAGAGCAGCCCATACTCTAACAAAACAAATGAAGATTGGTAGTTTGCCAATTTCACTGTAGAAAAATGAACCAAAGCCATTTCCAAGAAGACATTCCAGCTAGCAACCAATTTACATGGCATCACACAGAAACCAAATCATAAGAAACCATCCACACTCACCAAAGTGCTGATTGTGTGTCTCAAGTTTAATTTCTAGCTCAATAAAACAAATTTAGCTCAGTGTTCTTGTTATCTCAGCTTATTTAATAAGATATTAATAACATGTAGTTACCATGTATTTGCATATGCCAACAGAATATTATAATTGCATAATTGTTGTTAAGTGCATGTAAGATCAACTGAATGTTGCAAAGCATTAAAGCAACCACAATATGGGCTCACATCTGTCAAGGAGCAAGTTATCACCCCAGGCACAGCAGAGTTCTTCCCACCTTATTACCGGATCTTACTAGCAGATACTTATCATATTAATAATGATGCTAAAAAGGGTTAGCAATATAGAGTAAGCAAAGAAGCAAATGTTATCCAGTGAGAATGAGATTTATTTGACATTTGCAACAATGAGTTCCCTATTTTTATACAGAGAAAAAGGTAAATATTTACCATTTACAAAATTCACTTAATTCCCTCACAAATTAAACAAGCAATTTACATGTACACTTTAATCAAGGGGACAACTATAACAAATTTGAAACCTATGTTTGAAACACTAAAAATCAATAAAAATCGCTAAATTAATTATAGGAATAGCACCAAATTGATCAAAGAGAGTGCCAAAAAATAAAATAAAGGGCCTCAAGTGACTCTACAATAATATTATATTTTGCATAAAAGTAATGCTAAAACAATCATGTGACAACATAAAACAATGTTACAACCTCAAAATGTTGCTGTTTCATTCATGGAAAACAACCAAAACCAACCTAGTGTGACATTGTTTAAGCAATGTTGTTTCGACCAATGAAATTGTACTATATTAATGTTAAAACAACATTGTTTTTGACACATAACAACCCAAAACAACATTGTTTAGCCCTTAAATTGTTATCTGGGAATATCAAAATAAGACAGCAGAAGAACCATAGAAGTTGTTTTATTTACTAAACAAATATCCATAGCAAAAACAAAAAAGTTTCTTAAGAAGTTCTTATTCAAAGTCTTCATAGTATTTTGCTTTTTAATTTGGCATCACTCATTTTGAAAACATAAAAATATATTTAAGCAAGAGTTAAACACATAAAACTTAACATAAAAACAATACACGAATTTCACAAAATACTTCTATTGTTCTTCTGCTGTCTTATTTTGTTATTAAAGGCATTATTTATTAGTTGTAATGATGTTTTCATATACAAAGCACCATCTAGTACAAAGTGCCACTATCCATTTCACAGGTGTACAAAGGATACATATTCTATGTAGATTTTCATACAAAGCACCACATATCTATATATATATATATATATATATATATATATAAATCAATTTTTTAAAGTGACTTATTGAATTATTTAATAATAATATTCAATATTCATTATTTGATTCAAAAATCTGTACAACTTAGAACATTGAGAACATTTTGACCCCTATATCTAAAATTGGCCACTATTCCCTTTGATCTATATTTGAGGTTAAAAAATGCTAATGATCAATCCTACACTTTTTCAGCAGCTTATTCCCATTGATGTGTTAAACAAAGAAATGCTTACCTCTTTTCTTAAATTCATACAAGCTTGTTTTGAGTTGATGCAATAACTAAAATGTTCTTAGAAGGCTCCTAGTAAAATTCCAAGTCACATGCATTTAAATGCCTATAGTCAGAAATCTTACTCAATCTGAAGGTGAATAGAAAAGTCTGTTTTCAGTTATTGAGTTTAGAAATTTGTCATCAATAGAAAGAAATACTTAATATTACTAAATATTTTTCACACTGAATAATATCACCCTAAAGCAATATTTAAATTCAAATCATTTTGCTATTTTCTACAATATTCTTATGAATTTATAGAGTTATTTATTTGCATGACCATAAATATAGTTACGTTGATTTAAAGCGGTTTGTTAAATTGTAAAATATTTTTTCAGTGCAATGGATGATGATAATTGGGCAATAGATTCTATAAAAGAACGCTTAGAAAAAGCCAAGGAAAATCTAGATTCAGTTGATAAAAGTATTAAAAAGATTACATCACGTGAAACAACCTTTCGGTATTATATATTGTATTTATTCATATTTACAGTAATTTAGTTCCTTTTCTAGTACGGCTGCTCCTCTTAGATCACGAAATTCGCGGTTGAATAGGTAGATTATTTTTCAGCTTTGTCAATTTAGTTTTTTTAGAATTAGACATACAAATGGATCTTCAAAATCTCGCCGGTATTTCTCTAATTTTTTTATGTTGTTTACGCTTAATATTTAGAATGCATCCAGTTTCGTCAGATGATGACGATGATGATCCTCCTGTTAAGACCAAGGTCTACATTTATATTAAAACTTCTATAATTTTGCTCATTCAAATAAATTTTTCTAACACTTCACGTGCGCCTTCAAAAAATACATTGACTCAATATTAGCTAGCTTATTAATCATAATTTTTGTCAAATCAAATGCTTTGCTATAATCAGTAAAATGTAATGATAATAGAACTTATTGCTTATATGGTGGAATGTTGAATTCATGCTAAAGCTTTTATTCGTAGTTTAAAAGCTAACAAATATAATTTTGGAATGCGGTAATATTATTGAAAGACTTGTATTCTCTAATGGAGAAGTTACATTAATGTAACATCACTTGGTAGTTATTTATATGGCAGGTCACGCGCTTTTCGTGTTGACTAGTGTTTGTAAATATTGTAAATACGCATTGTATATACGACACCCAAGCATCTGTAAATAGAGAAATAGTTTAACCGGGTTCTCTTGTTCGCTAGAATCACCCCAGTGATTCTACATTAACATAAATAATTAACAAGGCACAAAATTAAGAGCGACAATTGGTGCAAAAGCACTTTATATAAAAAGTACACGGATTTGTCCAAGGGCCAGTCCGTTTGCAGCAGTAGCGGTTTTAATAAAGAATGAGTTGTTTGTGCTGATCTTGGTAGTCCTTGGAAGGTGAAACAGGACAACTGGATGAATCTGCATAACTACGGATGTAGAAAATGATGGAAGAATGAATATCCAGATCGACTTTGCCCAAAATTTATTTCATTAATATATATATATATATATATATTTCTGTGTGGTGCAAACATGTACAATCTTTGAATGAAATTTTATATTTGTATCACTATTCCAATTCGGGCATACGAAGCCTTTTTTTATACATATGTCTGTCGGATATATTCAATTCGATATTTATCGGTCTTATTTTCATATTTCGTTATATAAAAAATGTATAAACAACTTCTGAAGGTGCCAGTACACAATTTAATATTCATTTATGGCAAAACTTATTTTCGGAAAGAAAAAAAATTTCATTGAGCATTAATCCTGTTATTCAACATTACACAGNGGTCACGCGCTTTTCGTGTTGACTAGTGTTTGTAAATATTGTAAATACGCATTGTATATACGACACCCAAGCATCTGTAAATAGAGAAATAGTTTAACCGGGTTCTCTTGTTCGCTAGAATCACCCCAGTGATTCTACATTAACATAAATAATTAACAAGGCACAAAATTAAGAGCGACAATTGGTGCAAAAGCACTTTATATAAAAAGTACACGGATTTGTCCAAGGGCCAGTCCGTTTGCAGCAGTAGCGGTTTTAATAAAGAATGAGTTGTTTGTGCTGATCTTGGTAGTCCTTGGAAGGTGAAACAGGACAACTGGATGAATCTGCATAACTACGGATGTAGAAAGTGATGGAAGAATGAATATCCAGATCGACTTTGCCCAAAATTTATTTCATTAATATATATATATATATATATATTTCTGTGTGGTGCAAACATGTACAATCTTTGAATGAAATTTTATATTTGTATCACTATTCCAATTCGGGCATACGAAGCCTTTTTTTATACATATGTCTGTCGGATATATTCAATTCGATATTTATCGGTCTTATTTTCATATTTCGTTATATAAAAAATGTATAAACAACTTCTGAAGGTGCCAGTACACAATTTAATATTCATTTATGGCAAAACTTATTTTCGGAAAGAAAAAAAATTTCATTGAGCATTAATCCTGTTATTCAACATTACACAGTGCGACTGGAGTCATTTTCCACAGTACAGAGATCGAGGCGCAGAACCCCCGCTTCCTAATCCTTGTAATCTTGCATTCCGCTGTGCGTTTATTGCCATTTCCTTGGTACAATGAGTATTTTCGTTCTAGCAAATTTTGACAAGTAGATATCGTTTACATTACTATAGTATTTCAACCAATTTAAATAGTAAAACAGCTTACTTACGAGATTAAGTTTCACTCACTCACGTATTTATTTCAATACAGTGAATACAAAGATTTGGATCACCTGAAGATATTTTATCCTAACCTAGTGGGATCTTTGGGGTAATGAATCCTCAAGTGAGAATTTTTAATATTTTTGAGATTAGATTTTAGATTTTGTAAACAACAATCTGTCATCTAACGATATTTGGTTGTTTTAGGGTGAAAATTCTGATGAGGTTTAGTCAAATTTTATTTTTACTGAATTTGAAAGTAGGGTTAAATGAGGAATAGAAATATATTATTGTATGTAATTAGTGACATTTATTCAGATGGACATTTTTGGGCTCACATATCTGCATTCGATCCGACTCTTCTATAAAGTTACGAGGAAACATTGCTATTGATTATTGCAAACATCATATCTCAGTTCATAATGTAATTTTATATGTAGATTGAAACGCGTTTATTTACTCAAAATATTCTTGATGTAATCGAAATACTTATCATAAAGGCGCACTATTTGCTATGTTGAATTTGTTTTTTCTACGAATTCTATTATCTAAAACATTATTTTTACTTTCCTTTCAAAATTTGACATTCTCTATGGTTTGGTTGTGCTCCAAAGTATATTTGTTCACTACTTTTCACTGCGATTTCTGTTACCTAACTGTTTGCAAACATTTTATTGAATAATAAAAATTTGCGCATCATTTAGAAGTCTGTACATTCATCCATTGTAGCCGATGAAGATGCGCTAAAGCCCGAACGGGATTCGAAAAACAAGCTAATGAAAGATGAACAGTCAAAATCAAGGTGAGCGATTTACACTACGTACCAATGTACATATTTTCAAATATAATCACGCAATTTTCAATATTCTTGTTTTACAATAAAAATACATTATTTAATGTTATATTGCACCCAATTCGTAAATTTAAATTTAGAGCCAAGCGAATGTTTGGATTCTTAATGGGTACTTTACAAAGTTTTAACGATGATGCTACTCACGACAAAGTTGTGGTAATTCTTTTATATTTTTCTTCATTTTACATATTTACAGAGTAGTGACATTTCTAGCAAAAAGCTAACAAAAAAGTATTATCATTATTCTTTAAAAAACTTTGTTAATAAATTTTTTCATAATATATTTTGTTCGTAACATAATTAATTGAAAATATTCAAAATCTATCAACAGCTTCTGCATTTTGTAAATATATTAGGTGAAAAACGTTTCTTTCAAAAATCTTGTCGAACAATAAAATATTTTTTCAATTTTTTTGATAAAATTACCTACAATGCATTTTATTTTGAGATGTTTGGTACAACAAATACTTTTGAACAAATTATGTTAGGGCTAGCAAAATTAAAGTTATAATGTAATTTTCTATTACCAAAGCGTATTAATGCGTTTTCTTCATCATGGAATATCATGCTAATATTACCTTACATACATGTGCTATATAAATATTCACTTATCTTTAATTTGTAACGAAAAAGC
This sequence comes from Hofstenia miamia, assembly GCA_900660155.1. Taxonomy (NCBI): domain Eukaryota; kingdom Metazoa; phylum Xenacoelomorpha; order Acoela; family Hofsteniidae; genus Hofstenia; species Hofstenia miamia. The sequence goes on from CABFPE010000255.1 coordinate 288,465, forward strand.
TTGTCTCGTGAAACGTTGGAGTGATAACTTGTAGATAAGCTTCATTTATCACATTGTCATTATTCTTTAGCGCATGCAATTCATCACATTTAATAGAGGATCTTACTGATGTATGCCTTGGTCAACATTAATCACACTGCTGTGAACAAATTTTCCTAAACATGTACATATTTGATGTATAATTTTTGCAACAGTAGCAAATTATGTATGGCCAGTTTATGAATGTTTGTATAAACTAGAACAGAATTTCATTTTCAATATCAATGAAATCTATGTGTTGATAAATAACTGAATTTCTCAATGGCCGCTTTTACTATTGCATTGCAAGTGTATTTCAAGCCACCATAATTAGTCATCCAGATATTAGCACATTTCTTTACCGTCTTCGGTAAAATGGAGCAGGTATATATCATTTGAACAGCATGGCGAGTTGCTGTTATCCAATGAGATTTTAAAATTTCGCTTAAAGCAGCTAATATGGTTTTGACATCATAACAAAGTGAAGCACAACACTTGTTCATCATCGTTATGAACATTAAGACCAATCACAAGGCAATAGAATAAATGTTAGCACACTTTTCAATATGTAAAATTCCATGCAAATGAGATAAAATGAGGACGAAATTTTATAACACTTTATTCAAGATGCAATAATTCTTTGCTATGAAAAAATATAATTTAAATTTTAAATATTTATTTTAAAAGAATCATTGTATAACCTTCGAAGAATTGAATTATATTATAAGCAATGATTATTGTTGACTTAAAAAAACTTTGTAAAAAAATGTTTAACACACGTGATTACAAAGTTTTGTTTAAAAATTTTATGATGCTAACATATGACAATAAGTCATATCAAAAGCTTTTTATTATCTAGTATGTTCATTTTTAGTAGTATTTAAATTTTTCACGTAAAAAAACTAATGAATTATTCTTTGCATATTTTTGATTCATTATTTTAATTATTTATTTATAAGGTATTTAGTCATTGTATTGAAGGCGTTCATGGTTTTGTGCCTTTGTATTTGCGAAATATGATTGTCAGTTGCACATTTGTAATAATTTTTCTCATTGTTAACATTTGAAAATTTTTATCTTTATTCTTAACTATTTCATGTTCCATTCTAACAAAATCGTCTGAAATTTTCTAAATGTTTGCTGAAAACTTATTTTAGAAGATTATCGCAATATACTTTATTTGGGCATTGAGTTTATAAAAAACATGCATGTGTTACTTGTTTTCTAGATTAATCTGATTGGCTTGTCACATTACAATTTTTTCATGCTTTGGCACTTAAATTCTTGGAATTTCAATCAATTTTGTTGATTTAATAATTGAATTTCAATCGTAGCAATTTCAATCACAGTGCAAGCTACTAAGCAGTAGGGAATCTACCTGTAGTTTATTATCGGGTTATTGTGGTCGCAAGACATAATTTTTATTTTGATCAATATTATTGATAAGCTGCTGCATTCTGTGGTACCTGTCACTCTCCAGTAATATTGTTTGCATTCAATAAGAAACTGCAATTTAACGTGCCTAATAATAAATGACTTTATTTAGCCGCTGAAGGCATAAACTACAAAAAAATAAAAACAAGTCAAGTTTTACGGCTGCGAGAACAGTCACAGGAGATGAAATAGGAGCAGATGGAAGAGTAGGCAAAGTTGGAGAAGGGCTAAGCAAAGAGGAAAGACATCAAAGATTTCTTGAAGTTCGGCGACGGGGAAAAGAAATCAATCGCTGTTGGAGGGTTGAGAGTCAAGATGTAATTAGCAGCGGTACAAGCATGATTGAAAAACGAGTGAAGGATGCGATGTTTCTTGGGACGACGAATGGAGAAAGTGACATCAAAGTGAGTGGAGCGGGTATGGAAGTAGAGTGACAGCGGGAGAGTGGAGAATTTGTATGGCAAGGAAGGCACGCTTCTGGAAACGTTCCATTGAGTGGAACAAGGAACGGGAAGGCCACCAACAGGGGAAGCATAAAGAAGAATGGCCCGAGGAATGTACTTGAACAAAGAGAGTTTCACAGCAGCCGTGGAATTAAAGGGAACATTGCAGAAGAGGGCAAAGAGTAAGGAATTAGCTTTGCGGAGACGTAAGGTCACATGACAAAACCAATCTAAGTTATCAGCAAGTTGAACTCCAAGATGAGTATGATGAGGGGAAAAGTTCACAGGAAGAGAAAGATCAGAAGGGAGCACCACTAGAGACAAAAGCAGGGGAAGAAAGACTAGTTGATTTTGAGACACTGACGACGATTGGACAGGTAAGACTGAAAGAGTTTTAAGAAATCAGCATCAAAGCCAAATATACTTCATTTGTTAAGAAGGATAGAATGAGGGACCGATGAAAGCTTTAGAAATGTCAGGAAAGATAATGCAACCAGGATCATTACGATCAGAATCGAAATAGCAGTTTTCAATAAAAGAGCAAGTTAGTGATGGTAAAACGATCCGGAAGGTTACCATGCTGAGAAGTGGAGATGAGGTGACGAATATTAGGGAACACATAACGAAAGACAAGACACTCAAAGATTATTGACACCCGAGAAAGAATAGCTATTGGACAATAAGAAGTGACTTGAGAGGAGGGTAGCTGATTGGATTTTAACAGTGGAGAGATTCAAGATGTTTTACAGCAAGGCGGAAAACGCTTAGATGAGTAAATGTAGATGAGATGCTTTAAATGGATGGAGAGAGTTGGGGAAGTTTCGTGGATTACAAAGGATGGGACGTCATCAGGATAGCAAGGTCCCGAAAACTTGCAAGACTTAAGCATGAGGGAAACATCATAGGCGAATCAGTGGGGAGATGGCAGGAGGACAAGGACAGAGAGGATCAGAAAGATTTGAGGCGAAANATGACATCTTCAGTTACAGAAGTGTTTCGAAGAATCGGAAGGACTGTAACGGCGTTTGAAAGATTCGAGTTTATTCAGGGAGTGTACAGTAAGGGATGAGAAATAGAAAGGGAGAGAAATACGCTTTTTCCGACGACGAGGAACAAAGGATGAAATAACTTGGTGAAGGAAGGTGTACCAGTCATCCGCGGAGAAAGAGTCATTAAAAATCGGGTATGAAGAAGAGAGAGCAGCATTTAGAGATAAAAAGTCAGTTAGATCGAGCATATTGAGGAATGGTAGAACAAGCAGATGGGCTATTAGAATTTACAGACAGGCTGAAGCGAATAAATGAGTGATCAGACAGTTTAACCGGAATAGGGACAACCGGTGTCAAAATACGATCAGGGTGCGACCACAAAACCAAGTCAAGAGAGAGGAGCCTGAAGTAGAAAAAAATACCAGTTGTTCAAGGGAGTAAGAAGCAAAAAGATGCCGAACAGCGGATTCATAGGCGTCATTAGTCAAGTGTATTCCAACAAACATTAGGAAGGTTGAAGTCACCACAGATGCGATAAGGAGGAGTGGGAAATCCAAGTTGACGAGAGAGAGAGAGCGATATACTGATCATGAAAGTACTCAAGCATTTGATGAAAAATCAAGTGTGAGAATACGAAAAGGACGGCTGAAAGGTTTGTAAACAGAGAAGAGAAACAATGTGATCACTGAGAACAACAGCACAACCGCAACAGAAATCAAAGGAAAAGACTAAAAGGAGAGGGGGTGGATGTCAACGTTAGGGCGATTTGAGGCAATCAGAACACCATGACGACCACTAGAACGATTCATACTGCAGAGAGCTTTAAGTGTTTGTCAAATTCGTCTATATTGTACTTCATTAACAGTCCGTGTTAAAGTTGCCTTTCTCTAAATACTTTTTCACTCAGCGCGACGTAATGGTGGTTTTCTGCCGCTCGGGTCTAAACTTTCAACTCAAATACAACTGAAAAAAAATTTTTTTCTGTGCACAACTGTATTTAAATTTTTTATTTTAAAGGCAGAACGACGTCGCGAATTGGAATCAAAAGTGGAGAAGGCTGCAGTTCAAGAAAAAAGAGAAGCCAACGAAATGAAGCGGAAACTTTATCAAGATCGTGACGAAGTTACAAAAGAAATTCATGATCTCGAACGCGAAATGGAGCGAGTGTCTCAGGTTTCGGTTTTCGATTTTTAAATAAAGAATTTCTGTGTGGAAATCTGGTTTTTGCCTATGGAACCAACTTTCATGTTTTGCATAAAACTGATTGAAGTTGATTCACTAGGCAATGACAATTTTCTGCACTAATACTACTTTCTGCGTTAGGGCAATATTTTTTTAATCGTGGAATCTCTAAGCATTTAAAGAAATATTTCAACACAATGTTTTTACAGTCTGTTATATCAGACCCATTTCTCATTTACATTTATACAAGATATTCTTGATCTATTGGTGAAATGAGATTTTCGGAAGCGTTCCCCTCCCTGGAATGAATTTGCATTATGTAAACCATGAAAACCCCTATCAGAGAAACAGTGCTTTTTCAAAGCTCCTTGTATGTGCTAAGTTTGACATAAATTAAATATATTGCAAATTGTCAATACAATTTTTTTAATGAAAATCCGAATATTAAAAGAACCACTATCTTCATTAACAATTTTTGCTATTAATCGCACCACCAATTATATTACTAATATTTCACATTCATAATAATCATTTTCAATAATTTACAAAAAAATTTAAATTTAATTTCTAATATTTTGTGTGTCCTCATTTTAAGCAAAGACTGTTTTCTATTGGCCGTGACATTGATGCAATAATTTTCTGAATGAGTGTTTTGAAGTGGAGCTCCATTTTTTGGAAAACAAGCCAAAGCTGTTTCATCCTTAATATCTGGCAGGTTGGGTTCTGGAGGCAACCAACATCGACAAAATTGTAATTATATGAATTAGTTGCGTCTTGAATAAGGAATAATCTTAGTATAAAGAAAAGCATGTAGTTCTAGATAATCCTTGTAGCCTACAGAGTTTAGCGTATGTAGGACTTTTCCTATGGCATTCAATGAAACCCCCACGCCTATTTTCCGCTTCCAAATTAATAAGTGGGTGAATATGAACTGCAGAATCATATTGACAGGCGTTTGAACTGAAAATATTTTCCTGCATAATTAGCCCATTAGACGTCTGTGTTTGTGTTTCAAGCTCATGAGAGGCTTCTTTTTACCATGCTTGCTAATCGAGTTTCTACGATATCTACTGGGCAGGTTTAATCCAAATACGTGCAAAAAAATTTGATTCATCAAGCAAATACGACTAAACATTCTACTGCGACGGTAGTTGGCAAAGTGGAAATCACGTCATAAAATACGATCTGGTGACCCATATGAGCCGAATAGGTTTTGACTCTTATTAGAACGTTACTTGTGAACGCTTTGCGAACAGCATCCATTCAAATGATGCCACACATCACATTGGTGTTTCGACATTCACATGTTCTAATGTCACTCATAATTTAGAATGTGAAATAAAGAATCGAAATAATGTTTTATAATGCAAAAGTTTTAGCAATTTCGAATTGCTCAATTTCAAATATCAGTCTGAATGAATCTTCTATTTGCACGCATTTACTAAATTCATTAACGTAATCTCATTTTATTTCGACTTGGATTTCAACTGAATCCGAATAGGTTGTATTCGATTTCCCATTCGGAAATTAGTATCATGGTGGAGCGCAAGTGCGGATATAGACATTTCTGATGGGGTACTGAAAAGCAATATGGCAGCTAATTGTTTGTATAAATTACATTTGCAATAGAAATTATTACTTAGCCCATTCAGATTCTCGAGTTCATTGTCTGAATATTTGGATTCGAATTTGAAATAAATGTCAACATAAAATAGCTTCTGAAACCGCAAAAACTATTTTAGGCACATATTACATTTGTGTAATTTAGTGTTATGCAGTAATGAGCTATCATTGCAAAAACAAAATATAAACGATTTATATTTTTGATGATGGTAAACTTTAAAAGAAATATATTAAGTGTAAAATGAACATTTCAGCTTATTATCTTTCGGCTTTGCATTATTTTTAATTTTAATATAACAAACAAACTGTGTTATAATATACAAGTATTCAAGAATCCCTTCATAATTCCCATTTTATGATTAGTAGTTACGAGATCTAAATTTATTTTTATGTTATTCCCAGAAAACCGATGAGTTGTCACTAGTAACGGAAATTTCAACACAATCCTTGTGGCATGTCAAAATTTGAGCGTTTTTTATTTTGTACTCCACTGATACTGATAACAAAACTTTTATTTCTTGCTACCAGTCACATTGGATTCGGTCTCAATTGCATGTAATCTTCTGGTCCCCTAGTATTTGTATATTTACAATATACTAAAGATAATGACAATTATTTACAATACTATAATTACTGCCGCAAAACGAAATGTTCAGGATTCTATTTCGCAAATCTGTAATTATGTTGCTAACACTACTAAATGTTCTTTCTGATTTTGTCTGTTTCTAGCTAAAATTGAGCGAGCAACAAGAGGTTTTTAAGTCTTCCACATTTTTCCAAAACTTTACTGCAAATGCGATGTGTTGTTACGTTTCAACGATTAATATCTTTCATCATATAAAATTTAAGAGCTTCAACTTCTTTTACTTGAAACGTTTACTCTGTTGCTATAGTATTATTGAAGAAGGCTGTGTTGTCCGCATTAAATAATTAATAAGTCTTTATGGTTCCACTCCCATTTTCGTCGCAGTTCCCACTCTCGTGTGATGGGACCCGTAAATTCCATATGACTGGACGGTCCTGCAGAGCTCTAATGTGGACTACCCAATGTATTTTTGTTAGTCTTCCTAGGATCCATATGTACTTACATTACATGTAAAAGTTTATTTCTCTGGGATTTCGCATTAAGAGCTGTCTCGGATAGATAGGCGCGCAGTAACAGACAGATCAACAAACTTTTCAAGTTCATTCTCTGTCATATAATTTGTTCTTGCGTCAAAACAATTTCGCCGGTTTAAACCTTAAAATTTGTTTCAGCTGTCCGAAATTAGAAGATTTATTTGTTCCTTTTGTTCTATAAATACAACAACTTGCTTTGTTCTTTGTAAGTCGACCTGATAAGTATATCATGCTGTTTCCAAAATTCCAGCTACGCCTTGCAATGTGTTAGATATATCCAATCATTGTATAAATTGCTACAACCATTTTCAAAGAAATAAGTGTTTGAACCAAAAAATTGAATTGAATTATATTAGTCATTTTTTGCGTTTGGAAATTAGAACACAACTTCCTAAAATAGGCGAAGCTTTAATCATCAAGCAAACAAAGGAACATCGATTACTAAATAAGCAACAATAGTAGTTTTTAGTTATATATAGAAATGCATTCAAATGCAAACATTTATTTCCCCGCATGTTTGTACTGATAATAATTTTAAAAATTGAAACAAAATAAAAATATTTTTCTTAAATTTATATATAATACAAAAATATTAAGTTCCTAAACTATCACTCAATACATTAATTAGAGCATGTTCTTATGCAATTGTTTTGCGTTAAGAGCTTATGTTCATGATTCTATGTAGTTACTATTAATGGGTCTTTTGTATTGCTATTGACTTTCAGTAAACGTGTCTGTTTTCATAGTAATTCTATAATTAGTGCAAGTGTAATTAGTCTGGGTAATTTGGAACTAAAGTTTGCGTACAAAGTTAATTAGTTTTTTTACAACAATTTGAGTAAGCCATCAGTAAATGTTAAATTGTTTGCAGTTTTATCAGTAGTTTTTGCACTTCGACGTAGTTGCAAGTTTATACTTAGTATATAATTTACACTGAAACATAGTCTCAAGACAATTTTATTAGATGCGGGAATGGGAGCAGATGATGAAACATCAAAGTAATCACATCCGAACAACTACGCACCCTCCTATTTTTTTCCGTCCAGCCATTTTTTGTGATGACACGAACCGTCTCCGTGAACGAACTCGCATCGAGATCAAAGGTTGCATTTTGAAATTTTGTATAAATTTACTTATAACCGCAGTCTTGTAAATCTCAAAATCGGCGATTTCTCAGAATTCATATTTTTATAGTTTCAACGAAGTTCTATACATTATCTAATTTTTGTACTCTCTTTTAAATTTTTCTATTGATCATGGACAGTGGAATTCGCCTCATAAATGAAAGCTTCTTGATTATGTACATAAACGAGATCTTCCAATGCAGCAAGTTTTTGCTTGACTAAATAGATCAGGACAAATGTGCGTGCCCACTTTAGCAGAATTTCATTATTGCAGTGTTGGGAAAAATCCCATTTAAGTTTAAAAATCGGATTTTTTTTACTTAAATCGCATTTTTTTATTTAATTCAGATTTTTTATCTAAATTTCAATTTTAACCACACAATCTTCCAAGTTTGTAAATATTAGAAATCCTTTTGATACTACTATTTTAGAAATACAATAATTATTTCCATTTTAAATAAACTGGAGATAAAAAACATGCAAAAAAACATTTCAGAGTTTGCCAATGCACTCCAATATCACGTCAATGACTTCAAAACAATTTGAATACACTACTTGTATCTTTTTTAGTGTACTCTATTTGAATCAATAATTGAACTAATAATGTGCTTTGATTTAAATCGAGTGACTTAAATCGACCAACACTGCATTAATGTATATTTATGGTCATTGGAAAGATGTAATGTTGACTAGTAAGCTTGATGCAGTTGATTTGATTTTTTTTAAAACTTTTAAATCATCCTAACTTAACTATTAATTGATTTCTTGTTGTATTTATGTGGTGATGCATTACAATTAGATTTTCGTAATTTGCAAATATTTGACAATGCTTGTTTAGCAATGATTTCTGAACGACAGCGTGAAATGCAACTGGTATCGAACACTGCAGATGGTAAGTCTTTTAAGGTTGATCAAAGCAGCGAGAAGCCAAGGATATGTAGTCAGGTCCTTAAAAATAATAACTCTAGATATAGAAGACGATTTGATGAGCGAGAGAGAGAATCAAAGCTTCCCTCTTATTCTCGAACAGTAGTAAAAAGTGAGTCTGAGAGTAGCAGCAGCAGCAGTGATGAGAGTAGTAGTAGCAGCAGCAGCAGCAGCAGTGAGGAACAGTCAACTGCTGAAGACAAGAAATTGAAAAGTCCAGTTGAAATGAAGTCCCCATGTGAGCAGCAAGTGTCCAAGGAAGTTGTAGAAAGAGAAATGGATTCTATTAGCAGCAAAAATGAAAGTGAGTTAATAGATATTACTGTTAAGAATGAGGAAATTGAATTAATCTCTAACGATAGCAAGAAATCAGAGGAAGATATACAGCCAAATGAGGAAGATAAACAAGATGTAAATGATAAAATAGATAACCAGGAAAGTCAGCTCAGTAATCAGGTAGAATCCGATGATCCTAATGATATCGATATTGATAAGCTGAAAAATGAAGCTTTAATGACGTTGAAAACACGACCAAGTTGTGATGCAGAGATTGAAGTAATCTCTGAAAAGTGCGAGAAAACTGATGAAAAGCCAAAGGAATCGCCTATTGATGAAATTGTTAAACTAGTTACCTCGCCAGATTCTAATATTCGTAAATCACCTTCTCCTATCCCCATGGCTATTAATCGTAATCGTTCTCGATCTTTATCTGTTGATAAGTTGCCACCTGCTGAACCAGCACCTGAAAAATCTAAGTCACCATCACCCAAGCCGCGACCTATTGAAAAACGTTCTAGCAAACCCACTCCTGCTCAGACTGAAAAACCTGCTTATAAACCTCATGATAGATCACAAAGTGATCGTTCAAGAGGGCGTTCGCGAGATAGATCCCCTGTACGTTCACATGATCGTTCCCGTGGACGATCGAAGGATCGTCATAGACGTCCATCTCCTCGACGCTATTATCGGCGATCATCCCGTTCTCGAAGTTCTCACCGATACAGGTCAACTAGAAGGTATCGCCGCCGCTCAAGCACTTCTTCTTCTAGTGACTCTTCATATACATCTAGTGGCTCATCCTCATATGATTCCTCCTCAGCAACTTCTACGTCGTCTAGTGATAATAAACATTCTAGCAAATACAGACGACCTCCGCCAAAATCTTCTAGGCGCTGATATTTTTATATGTTGCATGTTTCATTTATTTTTACAATTTATATTTTAGTGAGGTCTTTACTGTGTATTTGTTCATTGCTTCGTTCAGAGTGATCTGCTACGTTGCATAACATTAATTTTTACTACTTTGTATTGTTTGGATTTTTTAAATGTTTCTGGAAAAAAATTTTTTGAGGTTATAAATTTTATAATGTTAAGTGTTCAACATGCAAAATGTGTTCATATATATTTTCTAAATAGCATGATTTATAAATTTGATGTTGATATTCCATTTGTAGAACAATGAAATTTTTTTGCAAATAAATCGAAATCTCTTTAAACAATGTAAAATTTATATTTTCCTGTTACATTTCGGCATTCATTCAAGTATTCGTGTACGCATTTATAAGCAAGCACGTTTAAGGAAATAATTACAATTGAATTCTATTTTTGTGGAATGACTCGTCACTAATATGGTCAACAAGTTACCCTATTGGGCTCATTAATATTTTGTGTAAGGAAAGAGCGCGAATTTTTAAATTTGCTTTGATCATGTTTCATTAGGCATTAATTTATTGCAAGTTTTGTCATGTATTCTAGGTCCCTAATAGTGTAAATGCTTGGATTTGATTATTAATGCCCCTAAATTGAATATTTGGTAAAACCATACACTAATAACTCACACTAAAGTAGCGAACCCAATATTTTGGATGGTGTAGGTTAGATTTTAGTAAACAATAGCAATTCGCCAAATTAATGGGTGTAACTTTTATGGATATTCAAAAAATCTTTTAGTATCATACCTTCAAATCAAATTTCATGTGCTTTATCTTTGATCCAATACTTCTCTACAAAAATGTAGAATATCCATAGTGCAAGCAAATCTTGCAATAAATTGCAATTTCTAATTTTTTCATGCGCGTCATTTAAGAACATCGACACTTGGGGTTCAAAAAACATTTGTTAATACAACGATGTCAATTTGGAATGATTTAACAACAAATATACAAAAATTGCAAAGTAAAATTCGTTTAACGTATGTTCCGAAATTAAATGGCAGTTCATGGACATAGAATATATCTAATCCAAATAATAAATATTAGTTTTTTACCATTTCAAGATGTAACATTTGTTTTATTTGGTGGCCATATATTAGAACTATTCAATAGCCCATTACGAATCAACTTAATCGATGTTGAATATAAAATTAGTCCAAATTTAGATATAAGTTTGTAGTAAAGAACATTCCACGATCATTAAGAAAATTTTTTGTCAAATGTCATTTTCCTAAATTGTAACTCATTTACTAATGGCTTTGATCAGTGAATCATTCGATGGACTAACAATCATCGGCCGAGAAGTGGTGGATATCGGAAAAAATTGTCGCTTCTCAAATCCAGGATTTTTATATTCCTTTTATAAATAAAATCGTACAAATAAAACATCAAAAAATATAAAATATACGAAAAACTTTCCCGACATCGATGTTTATAAAAACGATATTCATTAAATTTAAATTAAAACAATTTGGATATGGAGTTATAGATTTTCTACAGAACGATATAATTTATATGCCAATATCGGTAAAATTGACTTTGCAGTAGCGTTTTGAATTTAGACTACCCAATATTAAAATTGCTTTACACGTAAACAAGTCAATGATAGATAAACGAAGTTTTAGACTTCTCTAACAAGGCTAATATATAAAATCTATGCGAGTTCGTTGGGTCTCTTAGTACTTTTCGGACATCCAGCATAAAGTATTAGAGCAACAAGCATGCTATTGAGTAAAATTGACTTAAAACATGAGCTCACTGATAACATTATGAATAGACAAAATAGTTAATTTGTTTTCAATTCGTTAGTCGACAAGTTTTCAAAATTATCAACAATTTTTCTATTAAAGTTGCACGAAAAACAGCGCAAATGCTGTGTCACCTAAATAAAGTATGGCTAAGCTATTTTCGCATCATTATGATGGTATTTTTCGGTATATTTGAATAATAGTCGATCTATTTTTACAGAACCCATGTCTTTACCATAACTTTCTTAACAATAGCAAGAAGTGATTGTAGCAATTTTTTACATAGTAAAGAAAGTTTTGCAAGAATTGGTATTGGACTGTAGCTAGATAGAAAATATTTACATCCATTCATATACACAGAAATAATCATAACTGCTTTCCAGATATTTTCCTACCAATATATTTTTGCAAAATATATAACAAAATTTCAAAGAAAACCCATCAAGACAACATCCTGTAGCTTTACAAAAGTTTCGTTTTTTTCAAATTCGCTCAATGATATATAAACTTTATATATTCATACAGATGCAAAATATTTATTGTCCAAAGTAATTGCAAAATACATTTTTTCAAGATTTGAGTAAATTTAGCTTTCACATACCGGTAATAAAAAATATCTTAATTACGAGTCAGTACCAGTGCTGGATAGAATTCGTTGGACTGAAAACGTCATACACCTGTTTATAGTAAACCGCAATGTACCCAGGGTTTTCGAGTACTCGGAATGCCAAGAGCTCGCACTCGAATGAGCTTTCAAAAACTCGTAAAAGAAATTATCAATTTTCGAATTCGAAATACAATTAAATTTGAATTATTTTAAATTTTAGTTTCTTTTTTAATCGCAAATACATATTTTTTTAGCTCACAAAACTCGTAATTGTCGTAAAATAAATTGTATTTTACTCTAAAAAAACTCTGAATTATAAAAAATTCGATCGAACTCGGAATTTTCTTCAAAGAATTACTCGAAATTTAAAAACTCGAACTCATACCGAGTGACTTGAACTCGACTCGAAAACCCTGAATATAACATTCTGAAGGTCGCGCTTGTTTATGATGACGGTGGAAGCAGAGAACATACGAGATTGATTAATCCCAAATGAAATGTTTATAAAGTTAAGGTGATCTATATTTAGAACAATTTTGATAGTTGCATGCAAATGATTTTTCATTAAAATTTACAAATAAAAAACATTTACAAAATATTAGATCAGGAACAAATTAGGTTTAAAAAATGTATTTATTTCTTGTAATCGTATAGTGATTATTGTATTGTGTCTCCATGATCTGTCTGATGTGAATGTTACTCAAGAATAGATTTCTCTAGAGAGTTTCGGAATTCTCTGCCTTTCGATATTCGGTTAATTTCATTAGAGAGATTGTCTAACTGCTTTCTACCTGCATTTAGAAATTGCATGGCTTGAGACACCAAATTCTTTAGAGTATATGTTAAACTGGCTTATATGGTTGAGTTCTTAATAATTAAATGTTTTCTATAGTGTGACTAGAATTTCATTTCTTAAACATTAAGTGCCCATTTATGTTGGGCCTCAATTTTGAATTGACATTTTCGAATTTGTGAAGAGGGCACTCAACATGGATTGATCATAAAAATGAAATATAAAACAGCAGAATATTCGCTAGGGGAGGCAATTGTTTTGATATGCTTTTATGTGCACAGTGAATGAACGTTTTGATTCATATATGCCACCTTTAACGCTTTCCTCTGCTTTTTTCAAAAATATTTCATGAAATATAGCTTCATTTCTATATCTATTATATTTTTATCAGTTAATTTGTAGCATCTTCATCCGATTAGAAATTGTGATAAGTTTAGTGTACAAACACAGTGGGTCTGAACAAGTAAGACGTTGGGTATGCACCACTAAATTTAGGATGTTATTTTTAATGATAGTAATGCCTTTTCAGTACCCATTAGCAACCAAAAATTTATAACCATATTCATAAATATGTCGTGTGAAGGTAACTTCTTGTATTGTATTAAGTCATTGTAACTACCAAATTTATTTTTTGGGAATAAGCATGCATCAGACATTTTTTTGTTTAAGTTATATCCTGGATTTTGTTCTTTACTGTTCCAAATTGTAAGAACCTTGAAAGATGAAAACATGTTCTCAAAACCATGATTATAAACAAACAATAAAATTGAATTACTTTAGACTACATTCTGTTATCATAATATTGAGAAAAAATCATTATTTTTTTGTTGGACAATTTTTTATATTTTCATAGTAAAAACAATAAGTAATCAAATAATTATATTGATTTTGGATGTATTACAAATATTTTTGACACTATATCTTTCAAATGATCAGGTATTTGTAAACACTTTAAAGTTTATAATAAGTAAGTGTGGTTTTGTGACATTCTTGCAGATTCCACATTTTCCGCCTTTCATATATGTATTGCATATATTTTATGTGTATTTATCCTATAGAAATGTTTACAAATAGTTTGAACGGAGTAATTAAAATTGCATGAGTCTATATATCTCAATAAAAATATGATCATATTATATGGGTGACCACACACACGCAGTATTTTTAATAACAGTAATTGCATTACTATTTCTTAAGCAATGATATAGAGTATTTCATGCAAACAGCATGCGTAAAGGTAATCTATATATTTTCAAAAATTACAAGTAACTATCATTTTGAGATGTTTATATTATTTTTGGCACTTGCCCTACTGTGCGGTGTACTGTCGCGGCATATCTGCTTGTACTTTATCTGTTGAACGCTCAATTGGTTTACAGATTACGATACAATGTTTATGTTTAAGGTGCAAGATATAAAAAAACTTATATTTAGTAAGTCCTCATGCACTTAACGATTCAAAGTACTTATCAAATAATAATAATAGTTGTTTAGTTAACATTTTTGGCATTTACACTTGTGTAACAATAAAATTTGTTTATCATTTGAAGTACCAAAACATGTTTACATAAATTTGATGGCTTACGTAAAAATCCAGCATTCCTTCAAACCAGGAAATATTTTAGTTTATTTTTAACGGTAGATGCAGAAGCTAAATGAGTTCATTGCTACCAACACACCCTACGCAGCTCTTCCAGAAGAAGTCAAACTCGGATTAGGGAATCAAGAGAATGAATATTCTAAACGAGTCCAACAATACAGTATCAAAAATCAAATACAATTTCGTGGAAATTTAGGTTCGTTTTTCATGTTTCAAGCGCAGTACTTCACTTCTGCTTATTGATGTTTTAAAATCTAGATATTTATGGGAATCAAGTCTCGACATAAATTTTTAGTTCAACATGTTGGTAAGAAGGACGAGAAGGCGTACTATTTGAATCTTCTCCAACACAGTCGCAGCAACCTGATGCTTTATCCATATCATCTATCCAAAGTTTTCATCAGGGTAACTGTTTCCCTATTATGCATGCAGTATTCTCTTTGTAATTGAAGCTCTAGTTTCTAATGGGGAGTAACACTGCTTTAAACTGAACCAATACCACTCTTATATATATATATATATATATATATATATATATTTCTTCTAAAATTCATCGAAATTATACCGTAATTTATGTTGAGATAATAATGAGTTTTAAATATCATGAGAGCATCACCCGAAAATCAGTTAGCAGGATTTTAAAACGTAAATGAAGGAGGAGACCATTCAATTATGTGGTTTTTAGACTTAGGAGATCCTTATTAGTTTTTCGCAGAAACCATCACATATTTAAAAACATTAGATTAATGCAAACGTTTTCTTACATTTGTTACCGGCTCTTTATTCACCAATGGTCATTATGGAAAATAAAAGAGGCAAACATGAGATCTAAGGTATACACACTTAGCAATTTCATGTTACAATCTTATACTCCTTAACTTGATCAGCAAATATATGTATCGCCTTAAGATCGAGTTTGAATGATTTGCAAATAGTTTTGTTTAAGAATGCTATCTATTCACAATATGACAATGATTTCGAATTAATGTTTGTATTTCGTTGGATTTCACTTCCTGCTTTTTATTGTATGTATTTAAGTGTCATATTTTCAATCATTGAATTTATATTAAGCAATTAACGCTATTGGGTTTGAATTGTTTAATTTAATTAAACATCTCCATTGGAATGTTTAAGATGTATTGACACTTATTATTTAATTTATTGCAAGCCATGTAAACCAAGTGTGTCTAACTTAATAATCTAGACGTATGTTGCTTGCAACAAGTTCAGCCTAGAATTCGCTTTTTGTTGGTATAAATATGAATAGCACGAAAATTCGATTAAGGTGGCCACTTTCAGTTAGTCATTGTTATAGTTGCAATATTTTTTACAGAATAACCTTATGCTAAAGTAACTCAAAATGAGATTTAGTTATTTTTTTAATTATTTGAGGTGAATACAGATTCAAAAAGTCATTCCAAGACTCTTTGCTCAATTCACATTTTCTGCATAAAATTCACGTAGTTTTTTGTCAACGCTATATGTATGTAATTCCACATGTCATTTGTTGATCACTACTGAACTTTCTTTTTGTGTTGGAGAATGCTTGAAATTCCCTGATGGGTTGTGCTTATTTCGAGATTGTATCTCCATAGAAAACGAATTGAACGTAACTGTTTTATAATATTTTTGCTGGTGTTCGTCACTGCACTACAAAGATTAATTTTCGTTTTTGCCTGTATAACACTGAATAAATAAAAGTCTCCTGCTAGTGGTCATATGCAAAAGCAATTGGTTCAAATCATTTATCATGCCATATACTCAAATGTTTTAAAATTCTAGATAAACTATGTAGAGATTTCTGTAAATAACATTGGCCTGTTTTTAACATTACGATTGGCTTGCATAAAATTCCCCTAATGAGATCATTTCTATTTTGATAATGAAGAAATGTCTTTATGTATATTTATGATTTTTGAACTAATTTGTTTCTTTATCTTTGACTTTTTTGGTTGTCTTCTAATGCCAATAACCGTGAAATTGTCTTAGTATTTGTGAATTTGAAAATTAAAGATTGGTTTGTTGTTTGGGATTGGTGGGGTCGGGTCGAGTTAATGTTCAAGAATCAGTTGATAAGTCGTCCTCTCTTCCACTTTTTTTCATAAAAAGTTAAACTAATTTTGCACACATGTAATTGGTTTTTGATAGTTCTTGCCCGCTCACAATCAGGCTAGAGCGAAACCTTATAAAATTCAATTAAATTTCTCTGATTAGAAGATAATTCAGAACAATAATTTATAATGTTAAGATTGAATCAAAAGAATATACAAGTTGTCGTTTGTTTCTAATAACGCTTCTAACCTACAAGCACATGAAATCATTTTATACTAGATCACTCAGCCCCACGGTACTTATTGGGCGTAATATCTTTCAATGAGCCTAGCACCATAGATGCAAATTTTGGCCAACATATAGATTACACCGTGAGACGACTTGGAACCATGAGACCTGAAATTTTCATGGGACCACTGAGACCAAATCAAGGACTAATAGCATTCTGGTCTCGCAGAATACTACATAGCTGTTGGTTGATTGTTTGAAATGTTCTGGTTGAAATTATATCAGGGTTTTTCCTAAGATAATCTATGAAATTGCAATCGAACATAAATATGGTTTAACTATGTGAGTTTGTTTTGAAAAAAATTAAATGTGTCCACCACATATATTGTGTAATATAATATAGTTTTGCATTGTGATATTTCTATGGAGATGTATTTTATAGAATGCAAAGTGGGCAAAATTTAATTTTTTTTCTAATTTTACATGATTTAAGATGATGATTTGTGTGTAGGGTCTGCGGATTACTCCTTTTTATTACTATCGAGAAATGATGGAGGAGTTGATGCTGGCTGAGCGCAGCTACGATACTTTACCAAATTTCACTGCTGCCGACTGTGTACGACTGCTGGGAATCGGTCGCAACCAGTACATTGATGTTGTCAACATGTCCCGCACTGCCAAAACCTCGCTTTCAAATTGGGTAATTATTTAAATTTTTTAAATTTGTTTTTCATACTATTTGTTTGAATTGATTTCGAGAGCAAAGTCAGTGTATTTGGTTTGAAATTATACTAAGATTTGTTTTGAATTCAAGCGGGATGCTGTCTGCGCATCGTCGATTGGACTAAAACTTAGAAACCTCAAAATTGCTAATTACACTAATCAAAACAAGGTACAATATTTATTTAAGCTGTAAACAAAGTACAGACAAGTAATTAAAAAAACAATGTCTATCAGAAACATTGATAAATGTGACTGAAACAGTTGGCAAAGTAATCAAACGTAATAATTTTCAAGTCAACGATGTACTGTATATTTGGATCATTAAGAATAATCCTTAGATTCTTGCTAATTGCGTTTGGAATTTTAAAAAACTTTCATTTCATAAAAACTTTTTTGAAAAGTCTTAGGTATCTAAACATTTATCAAGATTGTTACATATTTATCGGTTAATAGACATTGAAATTTCTACTTTTATTAAATTAATTGTCTTATCATATCACGTCACTGTTTGCTTGATACGGATTTCAGCACAAATCGATGACAGTTGTCGAGATGCCGAATTGAAAGAAGCATCGCAGAAACCGGAGATAATTCTCTGTCTTTCATCATTTCTCTTATTTTTATTTGCCTAAAATTTTGAGGGAAAACCTGGAAATTGAAAATTTTTGTTCACATAGAGATCGTGTTACCAGAAAATATATTTGATAATTATCAAACTGCTGATTCCAAATCTATACATACTGGCAAAGAATGCTTACTGATCGCTTGCTTGCTGAGAACAATGTTTGGAATTTTTTTATGCGGCATATCTATTTGTTTATGGATTATATTTTTAACAATGTTGACAATGCATCGAAAGATAATGCAATGTTTAAACCGTGGTTATTTATAGCTATTAGTGCAAATGCCATAATCGTAAATTCGGTTTGACAACAGCGTTAAAGTTCATTTTTCCAACTTTTTTACTCATATTGCAACCACCATGACCAATTTGAAGAACTGATATTTTTTCTTCACCTTTTAAAAAATGTTTGCAAATCCGGAAATTGTTAAAATAATATGCACTTGCCTTGACGATCGACTACTTAAATAAGTGCATCCAGGAACTCATTCATTTAAGTAAATGCGTCTAATCATAGTCAGTGCTTTGCTCTTCTCTAGCCTTTGCTTCAGTTATAGAGTTCCTGATTTTTCTTCAGACGGCAATGCGATTTCTAAGGAAGACGAGTGTACTCTGTGCAAATTTGTCGTCAACCTTTTTGATGAATGGGTGAAGGAGAATAAGAGCATTTCTGATATTGAAGATTTAGCACGAATCATCTGCATTGATATGAAGATTGAGATTAAGCGAGTTTGTGATGGGATTGTTAAAGTGTATGGTCCGGACGTTCTATGTCTTGTTCAACACGCTGAATTGAGTGCTGATACAGTTTGTGCCGCATTGGTTGGATCATCATGTGCCACTCCAACTTTGCCCGCAAATTGGACTGTCAAACTACCAAATGACGACCCTCCACCGAAATATATACCACTAAGCAATCCTCCCAACAACAAGCCAACGGTTAAAGTACTTCATATTTCCGACATTCATCTTGATCCAACGTATTTGGTTGGCTCTCAAGCAAATTGCAAGGCTCCACAGTGCTGTGATTGGTTATCTAGCGCTTCTGGTCAAATCAAGGCTGAAAAATTCGCAACTCTGTCTAACTGTGATATTCCCCAGTCATCGCTTGCTACAATGCTTGGGGAAATGGCAAAGTATGATTTTGATTGGGTGTATTGGACGGGGGACATTACTCCACATGATGTATGGAATCAAACTAAAGAAATGCACATTGATCTTATCAACACTGTGAATTCAATTATCAAGGCGAAAATGCCAGGCAAGAAAGTGTATGCTGCCATAGGTAATCATGAAACATATCCAGTTACTCAGTTACCATTGCCTTCCATCAACCCGGACAATAGTCCTACACCACTTAAATGGCTTTTTGATGTTTTGGAATCCAACTGGAATAGTTGGTTAAACGACAGTACCACAACGCCAACCATCGTTAAAGGGGGTTACTATTCAACTAAAGTTGCTCCCAAATTAAGACTAATTTCGTACAATGGCGGGTTTGGCGACACCAGTAACTTTTACGCGTTTAGTGATGTCCCAGATCCGTATGGACAGCTTGAGTGGCTTGCACAAGAACTGCAAGATGCAGAAAATGCTGGTGATTATGTGCATATAATTGGACACGAGCCTCCTTACTCTTCTACAACCCACGTCTACAAAGAAAACTACTATCGTATAATTCGCAAATATGCTAATACTGTGCGAGGGCAGTTTGCAGGTCATACACACAAAGATGAATATCGCGTTTTTTATGAATATCCTAGTGATGGGAAGTGTGGAGCACCGTACAATTTCATGTATGTTGCCCCATCTGTAACAACGTATTCCTATTTGAATCCCGCGTTTCGAATCTACACGATTGATGGCGATTGGGAAAATACCACTTGGAGTGTTCTTGATTTTGACGCATACGCACTCAATCTTACACAAGTTAACAAGTATCATGCAGATCCAGAATTCCGTCCGTTATATTCCCCAAAGAAAGCGTATTCCATGAACGCCCTGTTTCCAGAGGATTGGAGCGAACTAATATATCGCTTCAGCAAAAACATGACACTGTTTACTGAGTTCTATCATTACTACACACGACGAAATTCTAATACTCCAACAGATTCAGATAGAGCCGGTATGCTATCAGTTCTCTCCTCAGGCCTTTTTGGAACATGCACTAATTAAATTTGTGACTTTTCAGATGTGTTGTTGAAACTTGAATAGAGTTTTATGTTGTCTTTAAATATGTACATTGATCACCTTCCAACTAAAAGTGTACGCATTTTAACTGTAAGTCAAAAAGTTTCTGTAATTTACTTTACTTGAGGCTTTATTATGTTGCTTATATTTAATAATTCATTTTGTTTTCTTGCCTATGTTGGTATCGTTTAAGTTTTTCCTAGAATTTTTGAAATTAGAATTAAATTGCGATGTGTTAAAAGTTGCTTTAATGTTTTCTGTCAATATGTTAATATTCTAGCTCACATAGCTACATCAGAATGCTGTTGGAACAATCAGAAAATATCCTCGAAAGTTTGTGTCAAATCATCATTTGTCCTTCGCTTTCATAACTGCTGTATACTTGGTCGTAGGCTGTTAAAGAACTTTTTTATCACAGTAGTTTGAGGATTTCCCCAAGTTTTGATTAGTAGAAACTTGGTTTTTCTGCATTTACTGTTGGTTTCATTAATTCATGTTACCTTTGTAAATAGATGAAGAGGTTTCGTAGATGCAGTTTATGCGGTCTTCAAATTCGTTTTGATGTGCCGCAGACATTTTGTATGTTTCCATTTACGGTTCTATCTCTAAAACCAAAGTGTGAGTTTCTTTACTTCGAATCGCAGTAATTTACAAAGAATGTGATGTCTTTATATTACTATGATTTATTGCCACGTATCTGACTGTAGTTCTTACACCTAAGAACAAATTTTTGCATTAATATCTTGTTTTTTTCCACATTGATATATGAGAAGACCTCCTAAAATTGATATAGATGAAACTAAATATCTGTATCTATTTAATTTAATTGATCATCTATTTTTATAAATTTCAGCATAAATTCATATTTTCTTAAATTGTAATTGGATTCTGTTAGATTCTAGTAAATAGTATTTTGATATTTAACAAAAATCATATTGATATTGATTGTGTTCCTTAATGTTTTCTAAATTTACTCATAGTTATTAGTAGGACAACACACGTCCAGACCTTAAAATCGGTTCTTGCATCTAATGAATTGACTCAAAACTGGACCTATGAACAAGAGCTAAAAATCATAACTAATGTCCTTATAGCAAAAAATTTCACATTTTTAATTGTTCATATAAATTATGTATGCCTCAGTATTCTCTGTCATGCTCAAGAAGATATACTTTTAAAAACAGTCACTTAATGTCGCCACTTGAAATCTGAGCTTTAGGCCAGGCGCACACCTCAGGGAGGTGTTGCGTAAGAATAGATTGAATTCCTTGTGGAAGGGGCTCCCAGATGTGTCCGGGGTCTTGGGTAATTGCCTTCAACATTGATAATCAGCGACTTTTGATGGGAGTGCAACCGCTCACTGATGTGTGCCCGTTCTTGGGAATGAATAACTTTTAAAATCACATCGAAGCTTTTGTTAGATATATAGTGGGCAATACCAATGTAATGCAATGCAATATAGTATATTGTAATGCAATAATTGTATATTTTATTATTATTATGAAACTAGTCAATCATTGTTTACATTAAATAAAATTAAATAATTTGCAACTTAAGAAGTTAAAAAATCAATTGTAACTAAATTGGCGTTTACACCACTGCACTACAAGCAATTAATTTTCAAATGCTTGGACTTAACGTTATAATTTTTATTTTACATCGTACCATCTTTACAGATTGAATTCTTTTATTTTGGAGTACAATACTTAACACAAATAGTGCGAATATTGTCTGAGATATAGTAATAGAAATATATATATATATATATATATATATATATACAT
>CABFPE010000255.1:311030-338847 GCA_900660155.1 Hofstenia miamia
TATATATATATATATATATTATAATTTAATATCCAACTTTGAGCGTTTTGGTATATCATTCTTAATTGCGATAATTAATCCTGACCTATTGCTTAGATTCAGCGCTAAGGTGGTATTTTTGTAAATTTTTTGTAATGAATTTGTGACACGTGTTACGAAAGTCATTAAGTAAGAAAAAGCTAGTACACGAAACTTCATCAGCAAAGCATGAGATTATCAAGAAAGTATGAGTATAACCATAACCATGAGTACAACAGGGTTGGCATGTTTTAAACACGACCTGTTTAAACATGTTTTACACACTGTTTAAAACAACTGATTTTTTGCAATGTCTTTTTAAATGTCTTTTTTTTCAAATTAATTTGGAACATTTTGAAAAGTTTGCAAAATAGTTTTTGAGTTTGGTGTATTCATACTTTCATAACCAATAAATGTTGTTTATCATAATTCAATGTTTGCTGCTATATGTATTTTCAGTAAAATTTTAGTACATTGAGATTGGCCTGACTAAAAGCAAAAAATCATTGTTTTAAGCGTTTAAAACGTTTTTAACTTTTTTGCCAACCCTGAGTACAAGTAATGTTCCAAAAGTTTGGATAGGATATGTCGTACGGACTTACTTCACCGTATTTGCTATTACAATTAAATGCCTAAGATGCATTTAAATGATGTTGATAGGATAAGTAAGAATTTCAGAAGTCTCAAGACATTCAATTCTGAAGATGAAATGAGGAAGATTGCTTGGGCTTGTTGACTCCTTAATATATTTTAACAGCATTAACTTTTTTACGCAATTAAGATAAGATTTCGCATTACGACTGGTCATTTCATGTCTACCAAGAAAATTCCAGAAATTTAAAGCAATTAGTTATCTCTTTAAAATTCACAAATTTTCCATTCATATTCAGATGTCTAATGAACGTTTGTTTTCATGAAACTATTGTCTAGTGAGTTTATGAAGTCCCATAGCTGTTTATCAATAACTAGTTTATTGAAAATTGATTGATTTCAAGTGAATAAAATTTAAGCGTTCTTTCCAAAATAGTAAGTTGAGTGAATACCAAACGTAGTAAGACGAGACCACAAAAGTCAAATGTGTGTTGTCTTCTCTAGTTTTGGAAGAAGTATTGTTATAGCGCGATATATTATTCCTAATACCATTTCTGTTTACATACATTCAACACATTCATATTCTCAGAGAAAGTTCACCGAACTGTGGGTTTTCAAAGAATGTAATGGTGATTTGAAATACATAGGTGTAAAAATGCTATTAGTAAAAATATAATGAAGTTGGATGTCTTTTGCTTAGATCAATCTACCATTGTGTACAGTGACCCTTCAATTATGACATCCAATTAAAAGGGTGTGTAGGTAATACGAGACCATTTGACTTTCTTTCTGAATGTTTTAAGATTATAATTGCTAATTACGTACTAAAAAATTAACAACAAATTTTGAGGTGCCGGAGGCAAATGTATTGGCATCACGATGCATATTGAATGCCATTTAAATGGTAATAAATTTTATCTTATTAATATTATTTCATTTTTGGTTAAAAAGTTAAACTGATTTTTGGCTTTGATAAAACTCAAACATTTTAAGAGAAGGTAGTTGTATTTCAATTAAAACAACTCCTTGAGGTTTAGATTAAAAATGAAGCGGTCTCGTATTACCTACATCGGTTGGTAATGATACCATTTGCCTCTGACGTCATTAAGCCTATGATCTAATTAAGTAAATAAACTTTAGCCATTATTATGTCACCTAGATATATAACAGGTTTCTGAAAACACTGGTAAAACATTAGTGTGTATCTGCATTCCTGATTATGCAAATGTTCAAATAATCGTAATGGTCTCGTATTCCCTACACTCACCCTAATCCCAAACATTAGGACTGTTAGTAGTCTGCCATTGACTAATCAGCTGATTTACAAGATTTTGCATTTGTTTTAGCTCATTATCCGAAGGTATGATATTAAATTTTGAATAAACAAACATTTTTGACAGATTCCTGATTGTATATTAACTCTATTGTGGTTAGCTTAAAATCAAATATACCTGTTATCTAATATGTAGATATGTTCTACATGCACTTCTCTTGAAATCATTTTTATGTTTTCTTTTATATTCTATTCCTCTAGTATGCCTATTGTGATATTATGGTCAGAAAAGCAACAGGCTGCAACATGAAATCCATGACTGTTATGATTTAATCCGGTGCTTCTCAACGTGGGCCCTCAGGCCCACTTGTGGGCTTGGGAGCTTTTGAAAGTGGGTCTGGAGTTATCTCAAGGAAATTACGTTAACACTGAAATAATGTGGCACATTTTGATACTTTAAATTAGGAAGACATTGACCCTATTATAGCTGTAGAACTTCTTGAGCTGAAAGGGAAGAATTGGAAGTGAAGGATTGATTGGATGGTTGAAATGTAAATCTTCCCATCCGTTGCTCTTTGAAAAGGTTGTTCCATACTTGATCAGTTTTCCCATCACTTGGTTGGTTGAAGCTGGATTTTCTGCTGCAAATGGTGTAGTAACAAGGAAACGTAATTTGTTACAGATTGAACAGAGAGGAGACTTACCACAATGTAGTCGTTAGTAGAAATCTACATTCACCGAAACATTTTGCTTTTGTAAATAAAATGCATTTTTCATTGCACAATGTCTAATTTTTGTTCATTTAGTTCCAAAGGTTTTACTTAACGCTATAAAATGGGCCGCAAAAAAGGTTGAATTAATTATTGATTTCGAATCACTTTTGTTGAGATACGTGCAATCAGAATGAAGAGATCATTTTGACTGCACAGCTTATCAATGACAGGCTTTTGATTTTTGTCAAACAAATTGATATTATAATCTCATACTTATATTTAAATGTTATAATGTTGATAATTGGACTAACTGAGGTTGCAGAAATTTTACGATATGAGCGGGCTTGTTTCAAGATTTGAAAATCGTCCCGAAATGAAAAATAACTGGCTTTTAAGGAACAATGTTCGCAAATTTACCCAGATGTATTGAATTCTACATAATTTGTAAACAATGTTTAAAATGAAATCTACATTTTGAAATTTTACATTTGTATATGATTTACAAAATTCAATTTAAGATTTTCAATTTCAGATTTAGAAATTATTGTAAGGATCTAATGCAATAAAAATTTTTTTGGCAAGGTTCATAAAATTGGTGGTATATGCAAGCAGCATTCTCATTTTTTTACTCACAAACTTTTTTGGATTCGAATAACATGTGTGAGTGTTTGTTTATTGATTAAACCATGTTTGTCAAAACAGTATACATATCGATTTTATATATATATATATATATATATATATACAGTAGCGAGCAAAATAAGAGAAAGATTTTTATTTTTTCATTTATTCAATTGAGTTTCTGAGGGAGGTTAATAATACTCATTTAATTTAAAGTAGGTGTGTGTAATACACACTGTAAAAAAATTAGATTCATTTGCCAACTAGTTTTTTGACTTATTCTAGAAAATACAATTTAACAAAAAGTGGTTATGTTCAAAATAAGAGAACGCTTTTGAATTTAAGGGCAGCATGCCATTTTCACTTATCATAAGATACCAGCTTAAAAACAATCAACAAGTAAATAACCAGACACATTGCAAGCATGACACCGCATGTTAAAGTAACTCCTGAGCTTAGAAAGAAAGTTGTAAATTTAAAAACTTCTGGACTGCATTTGTCGGCTATTTCTAGAGAAGTTAACCGATCAAAAATTGTTATTTCACGCATACTGAAGGTTTATGATGAAAGTAAGACTTATTGTTCGACTTCCAAACCTGGTGGACCACGTATCATCTCCTAGCGAGAAGACAGAGCCATAAAGCATTGCATTGATAGAAACCCATTTGAAACTGCTGCAGGAATTTCACGACAAATTAAGACTCTTTCCAACAAAGACGTGAGTCGTTTCACTATTTCACGACGGCTTAATGACTTTGGATTAAAAGCCCGTACACCTGCAACCGAACCATTGATCAGCAAGACTGACTTATGCTGAAGCTCATTGTCATTGGGGTGAGACTGATTGGGTCAAGGTGCACTTTAGCGATGAAAGTAAGTTTAACTTAGTTGGCTCTCATGGTAGGCAATTTGTTCGTAAAGTTTCGGGTGATAGATTGAATTCTATGTGTGTAAAAAAGTAGATGAAATTTGGAGGAGGATCTGTCAACAATCTATGGAGCATAATTGAGGATGAATCGAAAAAAGTAACCCCAGAACTTTGTAAGAAACTGGTACGATCTTGCAGTCGTCGTTGTTCAGAAGTTTTAAAAAATATTAAAGGTTTATCAAACGATGCTAATGAATTATTGTGCTTTTCTTAGTGAATTTTGATTTTATATGCGATTTTGGTTTCATAGTTCTCTTATTTTGCACATAACCACCTGCTTTAGATTAAATGAGTATTATTAACCTCCCTCAGAAACTTAATTGAATAAATGAAAAAATAAAAATCGTTCTCTTATTTTGCTCACTACTATATATATATATATATGTATATATATATATATGTTAGAGGCAATCTGTCAAATCTGGCCATGTTCAAAATGCCTAGGCAATTTAAACAGTGCCGAAAGCACCAGGCAATGTTTAAAATTTGTCACTTTTTTATATAAGAGAGCAGGCAGTGTGCAAGTTGACTGATTTGATTCTTAAATTGCTTCAAATATTAGTAATCAAATTAACTGAACTCACAAGCATAAGACAATTTTATATTCAATAATAAAACAACATAAATTTCTAAAATAAGGAATTCATTTATTGCAGTAATAAACAGTCTCCTATAGCTTCTTTCACTTTTTAGAACAAGTGGAGTGCATAAAGGGAGTTTTAAGGAGGCGAAATCTGAGACAATATAGGAAAATGGTGAGATACCTCTTATATTTTGTAATGCAAACTTTAAGGACGTTGAGCTACCTCTAAATCTTATTCAATTTGACTCAAATTGCATCACAAACATTAGGTCCAAGGATAGAACAAAATGAAAGTGTGCAAGAAGGTATCGGTCATACTTCATATATTAAAGACCACCCTATATATATATATATATAAAAATTGAGTGCTAGATATCTGAATTACACGTGACGATTACTATTTGACTGTGCATCGGCCCATTCCATTTTTATAGCGTAGTGATTTTTTAGGCTTTTTTTGTGGTGGTATTTTTTTGCATTCATTTATTATTGTGACTTATTTTTTTCATTACTTTTCATCAAGTGTTTAGACTGGATGCTGAGCTATCATTTAAAATATTTGAACTGCAAGAAATTACATTTTATTTATGCTCTATAATGTTTATTAAATTTCCAGATTACTGGTTTTGGTTTCTCGGGATACACTTTAGAATTTGTTTTTGCAAATTCCAAGTTCAAACCTCAATCAATTAAGCAGCTGGATTTGACGCTTAATATCATTTTGGAACTGGCAAAGTGAGAACTTTGATGTCTTTCAAGACCCAGCATATTAGAATTCCTCCTTAGAGCTTTTTCACACAAACAATAATTTTTTAAACACGTTTCTTTGCTTTTTATTGTGTTGCCAATTACAGCAAGAGTGTTTGTTTGGTAACATTACTTAAACTTATGTGCGCGACTACGTTTTTAGAATTCCTCCTTAGAGCTTTTTCACACAAACAATAATTTTTTAAACACGTTTCTTTGCTTTTTATTGTGTTGCCAATTACAGCAAGAGTGTTTGTTTGGTAACATTACTTAAACTTATGTGCGCGACTACGTTTTTAGAATTCCTCCTTAGAGCTTTTTCACACAAACAATAATTTTTTAAACACGTTTCTTTGCTTTTTATTGTGTTGCCAATTACAGCAAGAGTGTTTGTTTGGTAACATTACTTAAACTTATGTGCGCGACTACGTTTTTAGAATTCCTCCTTAGAGCTTTTTCACACAAACAATAATTTTTTAAACACGTTTCTTTGCTTTTTATTGTGTTGCCAATTACAGCAAGAGTGTTTGTTTGGTAACATTACTTAAACTTATGTGCGCGACTACGTTTTTAGAATTCCTCCTTAGAGCTTTTTCACACAAACAATAATTTTTTAAACACGTTTCTTTGCTTTTTATTGTGTTGCCAATTACAGCAAGAGTGTTTGTTTGGTAACATTACTTAAACTTATGTGCGCGACTACGTTTTTGTTTTCAATTGTTTATCAAATTTATTCATTAAATTATGCTAAGAATTTTAGTTTAGTCACACAAGGAAGTGATTATAACAGTAGCATTGAACTTTGAATTTGTAAGCATTCGGTTCCTAGATTACTTGAACCTGCAGAGATGCGATTTGCACTAATTTTGACTTTGCTGTTTTTAGGATGTTCTGTTGGATTTAGATTACCCCTGTTATCATATGATAATAGTCTTAGCTCAAGTTTGGAATGTACGGTTTGTAAATATTTTGTAGGCAAAGTCGAAGATCTGATTAAAGAAAATAAAACAATTTCAGAACTTGAAAAGTTAGCTGCAGATTTATGTATTGATCTTGATATAGAACTAAAACGAGTTTGTGATGGTATCGTTAAAGTTTATGGTCCAGATGTTGCATGTCTTTCTGAACATTCCTATTTGAGTGAAGATACTATATGCGGTGTCTTGGTTGGCGATTCTTGTGCCACACCAACTACTCCCTCCAACTGGACAGTCCAATTACCCAATAATAACCCTCCACCAAAATATATCCCATTAAGCAACCCTCCAATGAATAAACCTACATTTAAAGTTCTTCACATTGCTGATCTTCATCTTGATCCAACATACTTAGTTGGTTCGCAAGCTAATTGTAAGGCTCCACAGTGCTGTGATTGGTTGTCCAGTGCATCAGATCAAATTAAAGCTAAAGACTTCGCAACTCTTTCAAATTGTGATATTCCGGAGTCATCCCTTGCAACTATGTTGGAAGAAATATCAACTTATGACTTTGATTGGGTGTATTGGACTGGAGATATT
The DNA here is from genome assembly GCA_900660155.1 of Hofstenia miamia. Lineage (NCBI taxonomy): Eukaryota > Metazoa > Xenacoelomorpha > Acoela > Hofsteniidae > Hofstenia > Hofstenia miamia. The sequence goes on from CABFPE010000255.1 coordinate 318,022, forward strand.
ACTCCGCATAATGTTTGGAATCAAACTCAAGAAATGCATGTTGAGCTGACGAATAAGGTCAATGCTCTTATTAAGGAAAAACTGCCCGGGAAAAAAGTTTTTCCTGCTATTGGCAATCATGAGACGTATCCGGTTAGTCAAATGCCTTTCCCATCAGTTAACCCGCAAAACAGTCCTACTCCAGCTAAATGGATATTTGATACATTGGAAAGCAATTGGAATAGTTGGTTAAATGACTCCTCTACCACTGCCACTATCGTCAAAGGTGGTTATTACACAACTAAGATTGCGCCTAAATTAAGGTTGATATCATATAACGGTGTAATTGCGGATACCATAAATTTCTATGCTTATACTGATGTGGTAGATCCATATGGTCAACTTGAATGGCTCGCACAAGAACTTCAAAAGGCAGAAAATGCAGGAGATTACGTTCATATAATTGGGCATGAACCACCATACGCTTCACAAACAACTGTGTACAAAGATAATTACTATAGAATTATTCGTAAATATGCTAATACCGTTAGGGGACAGTTTGCAGCTCATACGCACAAAGATGAATTCCGCGTTTTCTATGAAGATGCCGTTAATGGCAAGTGTGGTACACCATATGGTGTTATGTATGTGGCACCTTCTATTACAACATATTCTGATCATAATCCTGCCTTTAAAATCTACACGATAGATGGCGATTGGGAAAACTCAACCTGGAGTGTGCTCGATTTCCAAACGTATGTACTCAATCTGACAAAAGTCAACAATTTCCATGCTCAACCTACATTCTCTCCACTTTATTCTGCAAAGGAAGCCTACTCATTGAACAGCTTGTTTCCTCAAGATTGGAGTGAGCTTATCTATCGTTTTAGTAAAAACAACGACCTCTTCACGGAATTTTATCATTACTTTTTAAGAAGAAACTCGATTAAGCTCACTAGTTCTGAAGCAACTTCTCTGCTCAATTGGCTGTCATCAGGAGTATTTGGAACGTGTTCACCATAGATGATTTTAAGTTCCTCTTCTAGTAATTGTGCATCCAGAACTCTCATTTTGACTGAATTTGTTGGTGATAGTTTTCTATTTTTATTAATGCAGAAAATTTGAAACGTGTTTAATTTGTTTTGTATTTTAAAAATTGCTTAGGGTTAAGCGCAAAGATCAATGCTAAATTTAATATTTTTTTAAGTATAATTGTAGTTTTTATAATATTGGTAGTAACAGGAGTTTTCGATGATTAACTTAAAAGTAATAGAAAATTGTAAATATTTATATTTTGGTAGAACAAAAATCGCAATTCAATTACTACAAATTTCTTATCTTCAACTAATGTATTAGTAAATTCATCAATAAATGCTAGGATGCCTATATACATGTACATACATAAAAATAATTTTAAAAAATGTTCCAGAAAGTTGTTTCTATCAATTTGTAGTAACCCGCTCCCGACCGACTTTTAGGAAGAACGCGAATGACCACAATGGGTCAGTGTGACCCATGTATGAATAATATAAAACTTTTAACATTTATAGGAAGGGACCAACTGTCATAGTTCTTAGACTAATTTGCTTTTCAGAATTTAGTAAAAACTTGTGCAAACACAGGAAAGATTGCTGTGTATGTTGCAGATATAATGTTCACCGAGAGTAGTTTTTGATGAGAACAATTGTGGACAAATGTAGCATCTTCCGTGTTTAGGAGCCCTGTTTGACGAGGGGCTAGACCCGCGAATGATATACTTGGCTGCTATCGTTCAGAAAGTGAACAAAATGCCATTGGTATAATCCGAGATAAACTGCGAGATTCCATTGAATTTTTATGAGGCCTTCATATATGTTCAGAAGATAATTGATTACTGCGAGAAAATGTTTCGAAAATTGTATGGTACACCCACAAATCTTACCAGAGCAAGAACACAAACATCGATCATAGTCATAAAAGGCTGTACTGGCCAATGAAAATTTGCCCTGAGTGCTGTAAAGTGGCCGACCTTTGCGTCCAGCACTTTTCAGTGCTTTGTAATTTAGTATCATTTCATACTTATTAGGTTATTTGGAGCACATTGTCTGGCCAAAGTGGGATGATGACAACACAAGCATGCACTTACCCGGCTTTGGAATATCTGATGTCAGCTTAGTGCAGTCTATGGGGTCAAATAGTGACGAATGGACTTGTCTTCCTCAAGCAGTCACAAATTCTTGAGAAACTTCCTTCTTGTTTTTCCGGAATGTTCCTAAGAAGCTGATATTGGGTTGCTTCAATTCTAATAGAAGATCCATCGATGAAAAACAAATTTCGGCACAAATATGTCTACCACTATTGAACAAAGGTCGCGCTAGATCAAGGACAATTCGTTTAGACTGCTCCACTTTGCGAGGTTCGTTGGTTGGCAACATCAGTAAACTTGGCCATTGCGTGGATAGAATGTCTCCGAATCCTGTAGATTTTGATCAAATGTGTTATCGAAAAGGACATTTTCCCTTAAAGGACGTTCATTTCTTCAACAGTACATGTAGGACCTAGATCATAATAAGAATGAATATGACTGATTAACATTTTCCAGACGTCTCAATTGCACACATTTGATCAGTTTGTCTCCTCTCGGAATGAGTGGAGCGATCTTCAAACCGCAAATGGCGCAAAATTGTTTTGAAATGCGTTCAGGACATATTAGCGTTGTAAATTGGTGAGCTAGGTTCACTGTGAAAAAGTTCGTTTGCTAGCTGGCGTTTGTCATGGTGAACTCCGGTAAACAGAAGTTTACCAAGAAAACCGGAGAACTCTTCTAGTGTCACGAAGCCAAAATCAGGGTCATGCAAAAGTCTCTCTTTGTTCGTTGCCATCAAAATTGTCGTGAGCATATTACTGGGAAGGAAATGTATAAAAGTATATAGAGATGAAGTCATATTCTTTTGTCTCACGTGCCAATGAATCAAACGACTTTGACAAATGATTTTGATAACCGGAATTTGAGAAGTCCAATGAACCGTTCTACTCAACTGAGAGTGGACGTAACGCAATAGATAGTAGTCGCCATTACTATCGGTGGGAACATTTTCATGCACATTGTCAACTAAATTTTCGTTACTAGATGTGGAATCACTACTCCCACCAGTTTTGTCGTCAACGTCTGCTTTAATGTAACCAATTCAGAATTCTTTCCGGCTTAATTCAATTGACAGTGAAATATTTTACCAAAAATGCCATCATTTATAACTATGATAAATTTTATACGAATTCTGAAGAACGTTGCAAAATTTAAAGGAAATTGCGCTTATTGCATCTATTGATACGTCACGGTCAACTTTATCAACCTCTAATAGTAAGTAGAAACGGGTGATGATTTAAGATAAATATAAGCTCATTTACGTTTGGTTGCCCTGGTCATAATGAATACTGTAAGATATTAATTTAGATTTTCCCTCATGTTCTTTTTTTAGAAATTGAAAATATGTTCTCACATGCAGTATTTGATTTTTTGCATATTTTTTACCCCCAACCATTCTCTCAAATACATCCCACTGCATAGTGTACATGTATGTTATATTTTGGTAAGTCGTGAAAAGAAAACGAAATATATACATGATTATATCAATATGCATTGTTAGCATGTCTGAGTTGGAGACAATTATAATTAAGTTGCCTGGTTTGAGGTATCGTCAGACATATAGCCATCGTAAACAAATTGTACTGTTTATCTAAAATTCTTTCAGTGACGGATTTTGGAAACATGTTTCGTAGTTCAACTATTTATTCAGATTACAACGGACTTTCCCATTCTCATTATATTTTGATAATAATATACCAGCTTCACTTGACATCCAATTTTATCGATTGCTTGTAATTCTGAATATGATCACATGTAAGACAATACGTCTTTTACAATTTCAAAATATCGTGTTCTCTTTCTTCAAGAGTTCGAAATAGATTGATGAGAAACTGTGATTTCACCTTGCTCATCCGCTTTCAGCCTAATCTCTATTTTGAGAAGTATATAACATCATTGTTCTGTAATTCCACTTGATATAAAATAATAGAAGTTAAAGACTACTATGATAAAGCATATATATATATATATATATATATATATATANATGGATATCTTCATTGCAATTTTTATTCAAATCATTTTTTGTAATGTGCTGAAAAACATTCATAAACGAATTTTTTTCCTTTTCGAGGCTTTTAAATTTTGTCGTACGTATAACTTTTTCCAGATTGTCTATTCGAATTTCTCTGTGTGTAGTATGCACATTGAATTTATTACCCATGTGTTCAGAAAAAACAAAGCCACCTGAATTATCACTAAAATTCGACTTAACAATTATTTCTGAATTTCAGCCATTTGCAGAATTTAAATTTTCATTTAATTCTATAACATTTTATCTTATGTACAAATTTTTAATTTCGGTTACAACAGTTGAGACATTTTCATTTATATTATCAACAGGAGAGTTAGTGTTTAAATCATTAGTGCACACATTACAAAGCCATAATAGTTTTCCAATTTTTTAGTCTTGGAATTTTTTATATAAGCAGCATTAAGCCCAACACATGATATATGATTGCATTTCACTAAATTGTATTTGTGTACATGGGGCACAAATCGTTTTTTCTGTAGCAGTTGTCAAATTGGCATGCTTTTTACCACAGGAAATGCAAAAATGCATTGTTTGTTCCTGTTAGTTTTGAATTCTGCTATGTTAAACACGTGAATAGCAAAAAACTTATCTGCTGTTCTTGACCAATCAGCAACAAATGTTTTCCAAAGAAGAGTGTACTTATAAACCAATAAAACAAAAATTATTGGGGAAACACAGAAGAAAGGATCCAATTTTAAGGTAAGGTTTGCAAATGTTGCTGGTGTAGAAAATTACAGTTAAACAGTAAAATTCGATTGAAAAAATCTATTAAATCAAGAATGATGCAAAACGCGACCATGTTTGATCGTGTCCCTTTATATATAAAAAATATATATATATATATATATATATATATATATATATATATATATATATATATATATATATATATATATATATATATATATTGAAAGAACAATATGGACGCAGTTGAAACGTGTTAAAACTCAAACTTAATTTAGTTTTATTTCTTGGAATTGGTAGATTCATGCATGCCTTCAATGATTTGATAGGGTTATCAAAAACTCAAATCAACAATATGAGATAATTGTGCATGTTTTTACACTGGTTTTGTAAAATTTGAACAAGTTGAGCTCATTGTTTTTTTTCAAATTTGCATTTTTGATTTTCGCTATAGGCTTTTTTCAAATATCTTCCGTTGAATTATCCTAGAAAAAAGGCCCCCATCTGCATTACTTTTAGCAGATCATGTTAATTGCTTCAACAATACATTTCCAAGAAGTCCTCTTTCAAAAAATTTTACTATTTTGATTAAATTTGAGATTTCTTTAACTACTTACTGATTTTATTTTATTTAATTCCGAATTTTAAAATTATTTATCATTAAAATATTTAATTTAGCAAAAGATGTTTCGACGAAATTCAATGAAATCATATCTTCCCTCGCAACCAGTTGAGATTCCAATTGAATTGTGGTTTATCGTCTACCCTAGTTTAGTTTCCGAACATGAAGTGAAAGTTTGTAATTTTTAAACTCCACTTGAGAATATAACTCCTAGTTTAGATGTGCACGACATCTGAGAAGGCCGCATTAGACAGAATAATAGCTGCGGAATGGCTCACAGTGTCCCATTTGGACATTGAAGATTTACAAGGTACCGCTTTTCACTGCATTTTAAATTTTTATGCAACATATTTCAGGTTTGCATTCGAAAGGCTTGGTGTACTTTGGGGTCCCAATTGCTCCTGACGATATTATGTCTGTTCCTCCTTTAGATGGATTTGTAATGAATAGAGTTCTTGGTGATGACGTTGAAAACTTTCTCTACAAAGTCTTCCATGTTTTGGATGAATGCAGTACAATAGCAGAGGTAAAAGCTCTTTTGAAATCCAGTAACTTTATTAGTAATTAACAGTCAGTTTCCTTCTTGAGTGAATTTTGCGGATTACTTATATTTCAATCCAGTTCTGCTTAGACCACAGATCTGATTTTCTGTTCCATTTATGTTTTCGACTAGCTTTATTTTTGCAAGGTTTATGCATAATTCAATTTATCAGGATGAACTAAAGTACACTGCATCTGAGATTAAAACTTAAAACTGTACAGTGGACACACTTTCCGACTGTTCAATTAAAGTCTAATATTAAATTTGGCGTTTTAGCTTGCAGATATTCTGAAATGTGATGTAAATCAAGTGACTGATGCAGTGAGTGTTCTTTGTAGACTTGGTTTTTGTCATAAGAAGAAAACCTCAATTGAAACCAGACTTCCTTCTCCAAAAAGCATTTCGAAAAATATAAGGTTGAAAACTCTCTTTATTTCAATATGTGTTATGACCTTTTATTTTAGCGATATGTTCAATCTAGAGAATATGTCTGAACCTGTTGACATGTCGGAAGCCCCAAAAGATGCTGATCCGGATTGTCCAGCGGACTTGTTACCAAATGCCGATTTTGTTGAGTTCATTAGTGCTCGAAGAATCGCTTTTATATTCGATTCTACACTCACTGCATTTCTTATGATGGGTAACTTGACACCCGTGAGTTTCACCAACAAAATATTCCTTTCAATATAAATTTCTATTGGCTTTTATTTTTACGATTTTTTAACATTTTGATTTATGAAATATTCATAAATCAGCAAGTCAAACGAGAACAGTTTAAAATAAATGTATTTCTATCAACACTATTATATTTTTTGCAAGCATTCTTTGCTTCATTATATACGTTTTAATAAAACAATTACGTATGTTAGAAATTACAGAAATCCGATTGGATTAAGATATCAATTTTAGGGTTTGAAAACACATGCCGTGACAATGTTTGAAGTTGGGAAACTTGCTGATGAATCTTTGGACAGTTTTCTAACCGAGCTTGAAAAGGTAGGATTTTAGTATGAAATTTTTCTTTTCAGTTCGTTTATTTATATTTTCAAGTACGGGCGTTCAAGCGTGCCTGGCACGCCTCGACAAAATCAAAATATAGGCCAGCAATATATTTAGCATATCATAGGGCTTGATTTCGTTTGTGTTATTGGTGGCAACTTAAAAGCTTGCTTGCCAATGGAATACCGTTTATTTTTTTAACAATCGGTTTATAAATAGAACGCCAGCTTAGGTTCAAAAACCGAGATTTTAGTGTTTGTACCCTATTTTCACGCCCGTTCCTTCAACGTACTTGTCGCCTATGTATGTATGTATATATATATATATATATAGGCGCCAAGTACGTTGAAGGAACGGGCGTGAAAATATATATTATATATATATATATATATATATATATATTGAATTTAGTGGAATTTGATATGAATTCAATTAAAATATAGAACATAAATTTATTATAATTTAGTTGATAAATCTAAGGACTTGCAGTTATGTTTCCATGTAGTATTGATTGCAAATTATTCTTCATATTTTTTTGTCTATGCGCTCTTGTATGTAAAAGTATTTTCTAGATTTCCCACGATGCAGGAGATCACGAGGGTGAAGCACTGCGGTTTTTTCAACATGCGCGGATTTTGCGCGACACACTGCAGTTTATTCGACTGAATTCCGCTCTGTGCAGTGGTGCTCAGGCCCTTGATCTTGTGCGCTGTGAAAGTCTTGATGCCCTAGATTCGGCAACACGTTCCAGGCTCCTCCAAAAAAATTACAGGTTTTAATTTTATAAATTATGGTTGGTAATAACTTATAGTCGCAATAAATAAAGTGGTAATTCCTTTTCTTCAAAGAATGCTGTTTTAGTTCCTTTGTAAAAGGTAAATAGCACTGCTTGTCGTTTTTTACACATACTCGCGTAAATTTCTAGTATTTCTATCAAAAGTTAGGTATAGGCTTTTGCCTAGTGGCCCTAAGATTGTATCATTTATAATTTCTTGATGAACTTATTTATTTCTTTCTTAGCTTGCTAGTTTCAATGGCTCCTTTGTCGCTAGAGGCTCGTTCCACTATTTCTTGGAGTCCCTTCCACTTGGGTCCTGCCATTCCAGAAGTAGTTCTTACACAATTTACACAACTTATTAATTGTCTAGGTTAACTCAGTGTGGTTCAAATTATTTATTTACAGTCGTTTGAGAGATGGCCCACCTTCTCTTCTAATTCCCCATGGATGCATGATTCAAAATTTACCAAGCGTTTTTCACGTAAGCGCTTTTTTATTTTTATTGCTTTATTTTAAGGTTACTGTATTCATTGAAATTTGGTTTAGTTACTTTCTTAATTTTGTTTTACATCTTTCTCAAATTAAAATTATCTTATGGGATGCATCTCTAACAAGCTGTCCAGCACAGCTTTCAGTGAGCTTTCTATTTCAATTTCATTTCATGTATTTACATTTAATGTTTTTCTTAAAAAAATTAATTTATCTACTTTTTAGTAGTCCTACACTTATAGAAGTCTACATAGACCTGTTATATTTTTTAGTAAATATGATTTTTTACAGAAGGCGGTGTTTTACTACCAGTTTGTAGTGTACAAATGATATTTTGTTTCTTAAAAATCTTCTCTAATGACAAATATTCTATCACAAAAGTGTATTTAAAGTCATAAGGAAACCAGTTGATTAGCCTTCGGATTGTTTGATGCGAAAATACAAAAACTCTGGAATTACTGTTGACCGATTATTCGAATATTCGTAGACTCCAATATGTAATCTATTCGAATATATTCAAATGTTATTATATATGAACCCAATCATTCCTATATATATATANTGTTTTTCTTAAAAAAATTAATTTATCTACTTTTTAGTAGTCCTACACTTATAGAAGTCTACATAGACCTGTTATATTTTTTAGTAAATATGATTTTTTACAGAAGGCGGTGTTTTACTACCAGTTTGTAGTGTACAAATGATATTTTGTTTCTTAAAAATCTTCTCTAATGACAAATATTCTATCACAAAAGTGTATTTAAAGTCATAAGGAAACCAGTTGATTAGCCTTCGGATTGTTTGATGCGAAAATACAAAAACTCTGGAATTACTGTTGACCGATTATTCGAATATTCGAGCTTACTATTCGTAGACTCCAATATGTAATCTATTCGAATATATTCAAATGTTATTATATATGAACCCAATCATTCCTATATATATATATATATTACGGTGATGAATTTAAATATTTTTTTTGAAAAGTTTACCTCCCCTGGTGGAAATAGATGAACTTTTTTATAAAAAGGAAAAAATAACAAAAAAAAATTTTATACTAAAAAAAACCTCCCCACAGATCAAAATGAAATATCTTTAATTTTCCATTTTTTATGAAAGCGTTTTATGGTGCTAAAAATGGCATTATATAAAAAAATACTTAATTTAATTTACTTAAAATTATGGTTTTTAATAATATTACGGGAAATTCAATGGCGAAAAAAATCGTTAAAAATTGGATTCTTTCTCAAATATTTTCAATGATTTCTGAAATATGCTTTACTCTTTTGTGAATGATTGCAATTTTGTACTTAATCTATAACGGAGAGCAAAAAAATAAATTATTTCAAAATATATTTTGACCAAAACTATATAAATATTGTTTTAATAACAGATTATATAACACATAATTCGGTGTCATAAATAATATAGAGGTTATTATACGAATATTAAAGTAAAAAAGCATCAAAGCCTCTGAATATGATTATTATTATATAGTATATGAATAATTGTAAATCTAATTACATTTTAATGAGCAACTAAAAAAAACTAATACACAATATGATAAAGCTAATATAAACATTTTTTTATTGTTGCCTATTTATTATTCTCTAAAACAAACCTTAATTTTAACTTTTCATCTGACTTGCATTTGGTAAAGATATCGTCCATGACTTTAATAGCACGCTCAGCGCGCTGATTTCTCCTAGGCACTGGTATTTTGGAAGGTTCTTTACTCCAGAATTTCGTAAAAGTGTTTAATACTTTTTCATACTCCCATAGGATAGAAAATAGACTTTCATAATCAGTTTCTTTATAATAATGACTTGAAAACGAAAATCTGACCATTTGTTTGCGATAAAATCACAAACATTAAACAATTCATTCCTCTTTCCTGGAATTAAGATAAATGTCAACAAAACAAGAATTCCCCGAGAGTTCAATCTCGCGTTACTAATATTTGGGAGAGTTTGAAATTTTATTTTTGGAAAGGCGTTGGTTCTTTGATAAAATTTGAAAGCTTCTTTTAAGTGATATAAAAACTTCATATCATCTCGAAAAAGATTATCATAATTACTTACAATTTCTTCTTCCCCATTTAAAAACTCAGCCGGCAGTTTGTCGTAGTCATGTATTAATTCAAAAATGAATTCATATAAAATATTTGGGGAGGAACTGTTTTCTCCAATTTCCACCTCCATGACAAGACGAAGAATGCTATCCAAAATATGCTGTTGACAACCTATACATTGGGGTTTTTCTAATCCCTTGTTATCAAAAAGTCGTTGTAAGCCTTACCACTTCTCCATTAGCTTTTCCAGTATTTACACTAGTAGTGTCACAAATTATAAGTTTTATGACATTCCATAAATCAAACTCAGATGACTTCAAGTGCTGCATCAGATATTGTTTCTGATTTTTTATCATTCAAGCAGAGAATGTAGAGCTTTATCTCTTGGGTTTTTCACCTCTTAGAAGAACACTTGGTATTCTCAATTTTTTATTTTTTTACCATCAAAATGTAGGGCATAAACATCTTCTTTCCTTTTTTCATTGACTCCTTTAACTCCTTTGCCTGCCTGTATGTTGCTTTGTATATTTACGATTGCTTAGGTGTAGGAATCACAACTTCTTTTTCTGATATTTTCTGGCACACCCTGCACTATTGTGGGTGGAAAGGCTACAAGGCACTACTAATGATTTTGCTATATCCGTTGAATGGTAAGATCTTCTTCTAGGTGATTGATTTATTTCCTCTGGTTCATCTTCTTCAGATAGGATCTCCATTTCATTCTCAACATTCTGTTCTATAGATGTTTTTCTAGGTCGTTTCGATGAATGAACTTCATTTTGATTGTCTACTTTTTCTGTTGTGTAACCGGCCTTTCCTTTGCTTTCTTTTATAATATTATACAGCCCTTTATCTTCACTGCAAAGTCAATTTCCATCGCAATGAGTAATATCAAATAATTCTTGAAAATTTTCATTGCTGTTCTTCTTTAGAGTTGAATCATAAAATGTTAAAAATTTTTCTAATTTTTGCTCGACTTTGTCTTTTCTGATGTTGGGAAGCTAAACTTTTTCCATAATTCTGTTAATTATTCGGCAATTGTGTTACAGCGTACATCCCTTGATTTAATACTTTCAGCTAAATAATGATATCTTCCAATAATATGCTGCTGCATGGGTATTCTGCTTCTCTTACTGAGACCTTCATCTTCTACAGATATGGGTCTTCTTTTCTTTAAAGTGTCTTGAAAAGCTGTCAAGTTTTTGGCCCAAATATTTTTGTTTTTTTTCGTTGAGGAAGAACTGGCTTTATACATTTTGCACCTCACTGTACTTATGATTCCCAGCAATGAAGTCACAACACGTTCATTTGAAAATTAAAAGGATAATAAATTTTAATATTGTAAACTTATATTTAGGACGAATATTCTAGTACTTTTTTTATTTATATATTGAAAGACAATGCTTACTCAAGAGAAATTTATCATCATAAATTAAAAATTTTTTAAATAATTAAACTGATTTAATTAGATTAATAATATAACTGATTTTATAATAAGCAATTTTTTTACGATTTTGACTCATATATTTTCAATTTAATCAATTTCCTGCTTATAAAAGAAAATATTTTGATTAATATTTAAATTGTTGAACATTTATCCTCGCTTGGCACATGGTTAAATATTTCGATTTAAAAACTAACTAATTGTATAAAATCATTTTTTTATTTGCATATTTCAGAAATTATTTATACGTAACAAACATAATTATATATTTTCTTTACCTTTTGTTGGGGAAGTTTTTTGTCATAAAGTAGTTAAGCTTGACATTTTTCTAATTGTTATTGATTAATTTAATAAATTATACTTGGGGAAGTACACTTTTTAAACAATTACTAAAAAAATTTTTATCATAATGCTAAAAAAAGAGATTTTTCGAAAAATCGAAATTTTGATTTTCCTTGTTGGGGGGAGAAAAACCAAAACTATTAGCATCTATATTCTTTTTATGATAAAGTTCACCGGAAATTGACAGAGGACTTATCTCTTGGTCTGGCTGAGATTAAGCCGATGGTATCGGCTTTGCTAAAAAGTGACATAAAATTCTACTTGAAGTTGATTTATTTAACATGTAATACAACAAAATAATGTCCAAATGTTATCAAACAAAATGTAATGTTATGGAGAAGTATGATAAGCTTCAAAGCAATCTGCATGTAACCCAACATTACATGTAGCACATTCATAAACTATTCTCTTTCTACCAGCAACTGACTTTTTGCAGTGAACACAATCTCTCTCTGGTGTGTGCTTGGCATTTGATCCATGGACTCGTCTGATTAGATGCGTACCCAGTAAACGTACTGCAGTTGGCTTCTGAATTGCTGCTGTGGCGGAAGCACGTTTGGATCCTGAGGAGCCTGCTGAACGAATACCTTGAAGATTTCCACCAATCAATTGTTCTGCCAGTTTTGCACGAAAAGACATGTGTGTCATTTCTGTTAAAGTTCTTTGTTGGCACTCTCTCTTATGAAGTATGAATGCATTGGTTACTGCTGTGTCAAAAGCCCACCAAAAAATACTATGCCAATATTTATTGCTCTTCAATTTGGAATCATAGTTCAATCGTAATTGGTCAGCAACATCTACACCATTCATCCAGTTGTTGTAATCGTGGGTAACATTTGGACGTTGAATTGTTTTTGTCTCTTTTTTGTATTTTCCCTGGTTGTCTTTAACAAAAATTTCTTTAGGAACATCAACGAGAAAAGCAGAAGAATGAGCTGTTGAGAGAAAATGAACTGGGGAATTGTCATAATAAGCAACAGCTAGAACACTGTTTTTGGACTTGAAATGTAAGGCCGCCTTCATTCTTTCCTGTTCAGCTTTTGTCTTTGGTTTTTTCATAAAAATAGAAGCTGGGAAACCACGATTTGGTCGACAAGTTCCAATGAACAGCTGTTCATCTTTCAATAAATTCTCAGCTAGACGAACACTAGTGTACAGGTTATCAGTTACAATAATGTGCCATTTCGCTTCCAATTGGGACACCAAGTTGTAAACAGCATTAGCAACTTTGCCTTCTTGTGGTTGAATTTTCTGGATTGTTGTGTCAAAGGAAAACTGAAATGAATAAGTGTATCCATTAAGAGCATCGCAAAGTGCATACACCAAGAAACCATCTCCAGCTCGCTTGTACTTGATTCTGCTTTTGTACCAGCACCGTCCTTGAAAGGAGATATCCATTTCATCTATTGATGAATGCCTTGAGGGATAATAAACCCACTTGCAGTTGTAAAGTAGACCATCAGTCCAAGGTCTAAATTTAGCTAAAGGATCTGTGGTAGTATCCACTGATGAAAGATGCAAAAATCGCTTGATTTGTTCAAATCTTCGCAGGGACATTGTTGCAGGGATTTGCCTCATCTCAAAGCAATATTCAGTTGACCAGTAATTCGATACACGAGGATATGGATGGAGGCTGTTAAAAGTTGCTAGACCTAGCCAAGTTCTAAATTCTCGAGGTGTCAGAAAGTAAACGTACTGCAGTTGGTTTTCATGAAGAGTTTTGGAATAGAATTTTGATGCATATGAATTAGTCTCTAAAACAAATTTTTCAATCATGTCTTCTGTCACAAAGAGATTGAATAAGGAGATCGGAGATAAAATATCCTCATTACTAATGGTCATTTGTAATCCACACTGACCTTGGAAATTGGGAATTGTACGTTGAACAGGATCCATCCAATCGTCAAGAGTTACTGTTTGAAGTTCATCAATTTCATCATGTTGTAAATTTAGTAATTCATCAGCAGCTTCAATGTCACTGTCTGTCACTTCTGCCATTTCACAACACAAAAAGTTAAGAAAAGAAGTGTCTAGTATGTATTGTAGAGAGTTAGAGGGAATATCACAAAATGAATAATGTAAGCCGATTGGATCGGCTTTTGCATATATAGTCCAATCAGAAAATGGGATTGTTCATCAAGCTGTAGGTATGCCTACAAATTACTCCTTTCCTAGACAGTAATCAATAGCTCTGAGACGTAGAAACTTTTGTGCTACAAACTAGTTATAGCCGATTCTTTAGTGAAAAGCTGACCCCATCGGCTTTGCCAGACTAAGAGATAGGTTGCAAAAATGTCATCACCCTAATATATATATATATATATATATATATAATTGTATATGTAAATGTATTATTATTAACAATTTTATAACATCTAGTTGAAAGATTTTTTATCAAAGACGTCGCAATTTGCACAATATATTCATTCTGTTGGTACGAGGCATTTTATTCTAATCTATCTTTTCTTAAACTTTAGTAATAACTTATGCTATTGTTCATTGAAATATACCAAATTCAAGCTGTGTTGCTCATGAAGAATGACTAATCTTCCTCACACTAACACATTTAATGTATTTTGCCTCTACAACTCATTTTTTGATATTATGTGATTCAAGAAAACTTTTAATATCTAATTTTTTAGAAATATGAAAAACTATTAATGACATCATGGGGACATGATGCTGGCTTAGTGCCCACCAGCAATGTGCTCTTAGTGGTCAATGAGGCTGTCGTCTACTCTTCGGTTTTCCTTCAGGGACATTCTCTGTTTGGTTCCTCTGAAGAAGAAGATATTATGTATTTACCTTTCCCATTCCATCAAACTGAAAGTAATTTCAATAATTACAATTCTAACAATAAATTATATCTAAAAACTCCTGAACTTCTAAATCGTTTGTGATAGGATGCAATGTTTGTCCGTTTACGAATGGACTTTTAGAGTATTAGAGTGGAAATTTGAAAACAGCTGTTTCTGTATGTTTGTCATGAATATTTACAAAATCAAAATTCTCCTTAACGTTTACGAGATTAATGTTTCAGTATCTTTGATTAGTTTAATTGCGTATGAGGTAAATCATTTTATTTGTAATGAGATTTTTCTTCATATCTTGATTGTTAATTACTTCGGAATAATTTCATTGATCCTTAACAGGCCAATTTCGGTCATGTTAGGAGAGATATTTTTCTATGCTTTGTTTATCAGTAATGTAATTTCATAAAATGTAATAAATTATTTGATAATATAGAATACATAGAGCTAGCATTTTTATTTGGATCGGGAAGTTTTCTTTCATATGTTCTTATATACTTGCGAATACTCAGAAATCCTTCGTTTTTTGCAATGACTGGACCAATTTGCCCAAAGCAACTGGGTCACCCTGTTCTATTTCGAGCTCATCCATGGACTCCTAAATGCTAACTGGACTGGAATTTAAATATTTAATGTGACAATAGTAGGCCTAATATAAAAAATAAATTTTTTATTTTTTTTAAATTAATTTAATTTGGCTGCAAATTTGAACACTTTGAAAGGCATGAAAAGATTATCTATACTTCTTATCAATATAAATGTTGATTTATAACAATATGTAAAATTTCAAAACATAATGTACAGAAAAATAGAAAACATTATTGCACTAATTACTGGATAACTTTTTGATTTTTCTTTCAGAAAATGAAAGTTTCAACTGTGTATTGAAAACAGTTGTTCTGTTTTTCATAATACTGTTAAACACCATCATTAGAATATTTTCTAATACATTTCCATGTTTTTGACATTTAACTTGTCGAATATAACCCATGTTATTGGGCAGATAGTAAAAAACTGCATAGTTAAATGCTTCGTAGAGGTTTGTGTTGCCAACTTTCAGAAAATAGTCATTATCATTGAGGAAAGTTGCCAACTTTCAGAAAATAGTCATTATCATTGAGGAAAGAAAAAATCAGGTAGGCAAAGCATACTGAAATGAAGCTAAAGTTTAATAAATATTTTATTTTGAATTGGATCAGAAGTAAGCTTACCATTGCTTAACACATGATAGAATTTTCTATTTACTACGTGGTTGTCACAACATGCTCCAACAACAATTAGTCCACAATCTGTAACAAATTTATAACAATCCAATATGTGTTTCTCAATTACATCCATTATGCAAGCATGTGCTAGAAGTTGCTTAGAATACCGTAATGATTGAGATTCAACAGCCAATAAATTTATTTGCTCTGCAGTAAACGTGAGAGTAGTCTTTAGTTCTGGATTCATAACGTCATCTCGCACTCCTAGTAGCAAGTCTGCAATATAGTGAAGTTTTTCAATGCATCTTGAAGATTCACAGTAGTTACCATCTAGTAAATTTCCAACACGTGCTAGAATATTTTTCAAATCCGTGAAGGATACAATTTCGGGATATTTACTTAGAATATCTTTAAAATGATTCAAAGGTATACGAACACCTTTAACATAAGCTTCAAAAAGACACTTTTTAGAACTAAAAGAGACTTTCACAGCAGTCTCTACAGTTAAGCCATTAGTGAATGAAATATTTATAAATATCAAACTATCATCAGCAAGAAAAAAGCTAAATTTCATTGGCAAACTGTTTTTTTCTTCCAACAGGTTTATTATGGTGAAAGTTGTAAGGACGGTTATCGCTGTGATATCCAGTAAGTTTTCAAAATGTGTTGATTCATTTGGCAGTGCCAAATCCACAATTGTATTTTTATCCCATTCAATCGCACGTATCTTTGTCAATCATTGCTCCAATTGCAAATCTGCAAAGATTAAAAGTCACGAGGCGTCAATGTCAGACGACAATTTAGCTTCTTGCAGCAATAAGAAAATATTAGAGGTCGGTCGTTTTGACCCACCTTGGCCTGTTAGGGGTTAAATAAGGGAAATTTATTTATTGTTTGTTAGAGTTTTGGAAAAGAGATCACTTTTAGTTACGAGAATAGTGAACTATCATAAGCAGTGTTTGATTTAGTGGAGTCCTACCCTTCTGATGTTGTCAATCAAGTTACTAGACTTGAAGAGTTTGTGAATTTGAAGCACAGTATTGGTTATATCACTCTCATACGTTCTTCACATAACGGTCAGCCCGCTGACGTAAGTTCTCTTCTAAAATTTATACTTTATAGTTTTGTTCTCACTATTTTTTATTTCCTTAGTTAAACAATATGAAGGCTATTTAAATTACCAAAAAATAAATTTCCCTTTAACCTACTTTTGTTATAATTCATGAGTTTGCTTAATTATACGGAACTTTTACAATATTAATTTTTTCACTATTTGATTTTGTGGCATCATCAAATTTCTTAAATAGAAGTCATTTATAATTTTTAGTAGAGCCTGCAGAAGTTGTTTTCTATGTCAGTGTTGCATTTAATAAACATTTCTGTTTAAAATCTCTGTGCAAACGACCACTATTGGATCTGTTTCTTGATTTAGAAATAGGGGAATATTACAGTTGAAGTTTTCATTTAGAATTTAGCTTTGGTTTCAGTATCAAAATTTTTTATGATACAGAAATGGTTTTATTAATGCCAGATTCTTGATGTTTAATTGGGATGTAAAAACTTCTCTTCTATAATCAGACACGTTCGTTGAATTTTAATTAAGACGTGAACATGCAATTTTTCAGTTTGAAGTGAACGTTTTTTTCAGATTTTTAATTTGAAAATTACAGTTTAAAATCGTTTTTTAATGTGAAACTGGCGAATAAACTTTCATGGATTTTCGCCATTTTTTCAGATTTGTTAGAGAGTTGTGCTGTGCAACTTCAATTAATTGAACAAATGTTCTTGACGCACAAGCATTTTTCTTTTCAAGTTTTTTTGTATTTGTCAGCATGGCTGCATGGAAAAATGCATGCCTGTTGTAAGGCATGCTTTATATAAGCTGGTGTTTATTAATGTTTTTTCGAAGTTATATTAGTTAATTTTCAAAAAATTTTTCAATTGTAAAAATTATCTCCATACCTAATGTTCAGATAATGAGGCGGTCTAATGCCTTTCGCTTTCTGAAGAAAAACTGTAAGATTCATGTTCAGCGCAAATTTAAGTCGAACATAAAGAGAAGGCAATTCTCTATCTTGTGGTGCTTTTAGATTTTAAATATCGTTATTAGTTTGTCAGTTATGGGCCTTTATAAATGTTTTGTTGAAAATAGGGTTGAGCATCTACTACAATCTTATTTTCATCTAAATTGCATTTAGCGTGTTAACAAACGCGAGCTTCTGGCTCCAATGACCAACAGTGAGATACAAGATATGTTGGAAATCGATTCCTCACTTCCCCCATCAGCTGCAACTGCTTCCTGGCAGATCCTTGACGTTTCATTTGGTTTGCCCTTGTTCAAAGAAAAACTAAATCAGCACATCTGTAAGTCCATCAAAGAACTCAATCTATTTGACAGTGAGAGGTAATTACACATTCATTCCAATTATTTACATTATTTCATTCACTTAGTTTACAACTAATGCTTGATCACTCGCAGAAGTTATCCATTGAACTCCTCAAATTTATATCCTATTGCCTGGTATTATTTTCTTTCAATTTTTTTATAAAATTTATTGAACCAGCTGTAAATGTTTGTTTTTATATGTATAAGTGTAAACCTTCGTTATTGCCAATGTTGTTCTGAACTTAAAAACATGAATTTGTCAACATTGGATTTCTAGGGGTCGTAGGATGACATTGAGCACCAACATTCATGAAATTTGTTTGAAATAAAAAAGATTTTGTTATATTTTCAAAAATAAGAGTTTTAATACAAAAAATTATTAGCACTACCAAGAATTTTGTTACTAAGCTTATAACTACATTTAAGTGTAAATTTAAAGCTCAAAACAAAATGATAGTTTTTTCGATGTCCCAACGAGCATTCCACAGAACACTGATAAATGTTATCTATAGAGGCATTGACTTCTAGAACAAAATTACTCGATTAACATCGATTTTGGGACTTTTGTTCGACATAATACTATTCAATGAGGATAGCACAAAGAGCATTTAAGTACATGTACAATGTCAAAAGTATCCAATTACAAAATTACTAAAATTTAACATATTTTTTAAAATATTTTTAATTTTGCAAAAAAACAATCAAATGGATACATACCCGAAGTCGTAAACTAAACATAACAACTCACCATTTTCCAGCCGATATTTTTGCATTTTTTGGTCTTCGCTGTTTCATTACATATATTGTAGTCAACCTGCTTGAATGTCGTAAACATAGACTCATCTTGTGTTACATTTTTTTTGAACAATTTTACAACCTTTACGTCCTTTCCATACAATTTCAATGTTTGTATTCGCTCACTCCAGATAAAGTATCCGTGGTATTTTTTACTAAAATTCTCTTCAGGCTTTTGACACAAAATTGCTGAGGCGAGTTTCCGATCACAAGGCGACGACATTTATCTGAACACGCAGAGTGGTTCATGGGTTACTGTTAATGTGGTATTTCGTTCAAGTCAAACTTAATTAAATTGCGGAAAAGAATCCAGTTTGAGGTTAAACATATTAAACTCTGAATAATGAAATCAGTTGACATGTCAGCCACGGAAGCGACTTCAGACATCTTAAGCCTTTTGAGGCTTGTTTGTACATATGTGTCCCACCTAAACAAATCCGTTTTTCTAGACTGCTGTAATGCACAGTGTATTTGTATTTTGAGTGAATAATCCTATGATAATGGTAAACATATACATTTATAAAGCTTTAACTAAATTGGTAATTGCTCCTCACATTTTTAGCAAGATCAATGTCATGACTGATTTGGAAATAAATATAATCATTTGGTTAAAAAGGGCGTTTATCAATCAATGTGTGTGAAAAATATTATGTTGATCTTAGCTTCTTGCCATTCATTTTTTGGCAATCATTAAAGGACTCCCGTAAGGGTTAAAACGTGTAGGTGTAATATAATGAGGACTTTAACGAATTATTAATGAAAACATTTTATTGCCTATACTTGCATTTATAATTTCTGCTCCTTATCAATATAACTTAAGGCTAAGTAATTAAATGACAACAACCTTCATAATATGTCTCCGTTTATGTGAGCACTAGTACCACAATAGTGTTCAACACGCGTTTGTTATCCAATCTCTCATTGTAAGGGTAGTTCGTTATAAAGACCTTCGTTTCATATACATAATTATTGTCGGAAATATGCGTAGAAAGTACACTAGGGATAAAATCTGAAATTAAAATTGTATTATACAATGTGTATTTTTAAATAGATGTATTTGTGTTATAACAGCCCTTGCTATCGTTGATTGAATGAATCTGCATTTTAGAATGATTCCTTTGATTTAAATGACGTTGCAGCATATAAAGTTTTAAATCCAGACATTCCAAAGCCGAATAAAACCATGATATTCAGTGATGGGAACCTCCTAACTTATTTCGATTAAATTTTTGTATATTTATTTGGTGCTAAATGATTTTTGTATAAATGTAGAATATCTGTATAATTGTCCAAAAATGATTTTTTTCCAATATATTGTCCTAAATGATAATAAAAATTTTAATGCGACAAATGCAAAAAGTCCAATTTTAATACTTGTGCTGTTTTCTTAGATTTTAGTATTTTTTATTTTGCATTCATTGTAATTTAATCAATTTGTTCACGTTTGGAATTTTAATATTTAAATTGTTTAAAGAAAAAAAATTTTGAAAACTATATATATATATATATATATATATATAT
>CABFPE010000255.1:353115-369739 GCA_900660155.1 Hofstenia miamia
TATATATATATATATATATATATATATATATGAAGACCACAGGGGAAAAGCCAGTGATGTCACACATATTCTAAATGGAGAAATTCAATTTTTAAGATTTGCGACCTCACAGCTAGCCTCAATTACCATTAATTGAAACAAAAATTTTTCCCGATGTACTAATACATCTTACAGATCTTTCAGCAGTAGTAGTTATAGAATTTATGCAGCATGGGCTAGTGAGTGCATGGTAAACTGCTCATATATCAGATTTGGACATCACCTGTTATTCAATTGAATAGTAATAAGGCTGATTATTATAAATATTTTGTTTATTTTTCTAACAAAAAATGCCACATATAATGTAATATAGTGTATATAAAACAGATTAACATTACTCAGTGTAACTTTAAACATAAAATTCTTCCTCCCCATCATCCCTTCCTCTACAAAAACATCACATGTCTTTAAGTTGTCAAAAAATGTCTGGTTCTCTACTTTGCAAAAATACCAAATTTCCCTTTGATTTTTACATACTAATTCAATATTTTACGACGCAATCTAGCGAATTTTGAAAATAAAAATTTCGTCTAATGGGACATTGCCTATTTTTCCATTGAACAGTTTGGACATCACTTATTTTTCCACAGTATATAAATATTTCAAAGGCTAAATTTCACTAGATATCACTGGTTTTTCCATTTTATTTAGCTTTTACATAAATCTACAGTTCAAATACTATATGTAGGCAAGCATAACTCCAAAATACCAAAAATGTGACATCACTGGTTTTTCCCCTGTGGTCTTCATGTATATATCCCAATAGCAAAGCCACGGGGGCATTTTCGTTATTTTAAGTTTTTCGGTGGCAAAGTCGTGTTAATTACGTGGCATTGTAACGAAATTTAAATTCGACAATTCATTTCTTAAATTATGTAGCAAATTTGAAATATTTTTACCAAATGTCACCAACTATCATCAATAAAACAAATACTGACATGAGTTGCTTAAAAGATTGTTTACATAAGAGAACTATTTTCAGTTACGTGGCAAAAAGGAACGATATTTACCAAAATGCGACATAAATTGTAAGTGAAAGTGCCACGTATTGCCACGAAAATGCCACGTGGCATTGCTATTGGGGTCTAGGGCTTATCATAAATACCGCAGTTTTAAATCGTAAATAATATTGAGTAATGCTAACTAATATTATGCAAGTAGAGTTCATTATGCGCATATATGAATGGAATTCATATGCACTTTACTTAATGAGTATAATATTGTTTTAGACAATGTCGATTGATCTCGACTCCCGCCTTGAACTTGTGAAGCTCTATTATGGCAATGGTCAGTCCGCAATCGCAACTCTAAGAGCTTATAAATCCAAGCATGGAATGAAACATGATCCGTTCTCAGCAACGTCCATATCCTGTTTGATCTCAGAATTTGAAGAGATAAAATCACTGCATGATGCTACTAAATCCGGACGACCAAGCTTAAGAAAAGAATGGAAACTAGCAGTACTGGCATGAATTCAATCAGTGTCGTCATCAAATTCCAGCAGTTGGAAGACATTCTGGTATTCCTCATTCTAGTGTTCAACGAATTCTACGGCCAAATATTGGCATGTACCCATTCCATCCAATGATAGTTCAGCAAATCAAAGAATCTGACAAGCAAGCTCGTTTTGAGTTCAGTAACTGGTTACTGGGAAGTCTATCGCTATGGCCTAACATTGCTTGGAGTGATGAAGCCTATTATTCACTTGACCGAATCGTTAATAAACATAATTGTACGATATGAGTATTCGAAAATCCTTACAAAACAGTTACAAAATCTTTGCATTCCCCAAAGATCTGTTTGGATGGGGTTTTCGGCGAACTTTAAATTGACCCCAGTGTTTTTTGAAAAGCCGATTAAAGGTGATGATTTCAAACATTTGCTAGAGCACAATGTTTTTCCAGAGCTCAACTGCCATCAACAAGTCGATGAATTCATATTTCAACAAGATGGAGCGCCGCCTCATTTACCAATATCACTCATGAGTTTTTGAGAAGCAAAATGGATAAAAGCCATGTCATTGGTCATGGTTATAGACAGCCTTGGCCACAACGTTCCCCAGACTTATCACCGCTGGATTATTGGTA
This sequence comes from Hofstenia miamia, assembly GCA_900660155.1. Classification (NCBI taxonomy): domain Eukaryota; kingdom Metazoa; phylum Xenacoelomorpha; order Acoela; family Hofsteniidae; genus Hofstenia; species Hofstenia miamia. The sequence continues at coordinate 355,242 of CABFPE010000255.1, forward strand.
CTGGGGAATCTTGAAGGCAAGAGTGTACCATATGAATAAACCTGTTTCATTGAATGAATTAAATGCAAGAATCATATTGGAAATTAACAATGTGATCATTGCAGAATTGAAACTTGCATTTGGCAATTAAGAACCTTCTCTTCAAAATGGATTCTCCATTGAAAACTATTTATAAGCTTATAACAAATTCCATTAATATATCTTNCTGAAATTTTTATGCACAAACATCAACTAAGAGAAGAAAATTTTTACATCCAACTAAGATCAGAACATCATAAAATAGGAGAAGCATTAATAATTAAACAATCAAACAAAGATCAATTATTGAATAAACAACTAAGCATGATATCATTGAACTTATTTTAAGAGCATGCAATATTAAAATATATAAAGTGTAGTCTATTGTAAATATATTTAGTTTTTTACCGCATATTTGTACTGATGATGTTTTATATAAACGAAACCGGTCTATCCTTTTCTTAGCGTCTATGCTAAAAATGAATATATATATATATATATATATATATATATATATATATGACACATAATAATAGACCAATTTGGTTTATGCTTTCAATATTTTTCTATTTTATTGAAAAATAATTTAAGTAATTCTATTTAAAAATAATTTAATGGTAAATACTATAACTTTAGTTTAAGCCAGTTCATTATAGAATTTAAATGTGCATTATTGTTGCCACATTAATTTCCAATTTTTTATGAATATCAAGTTAGAGGCTTAATAAAAATTCATTGATTTTTCTATTTTGAAGATTTTAAATTTTTAATTGTTTTCTTCTTTTACTTGCTATAGATTGTGGTCTGAGAAATTTCTTGAAAAAATTTGATTGAAATGAAGAAAGGAAACAAGAATATTTCTAGTAGAAGATGGTATCTTTCAAAAGAATTTGGTTCACTATTCTGGATATATTTTAAAATGTAGTTTTCTTCACCTGGCAACTTGTTTGTACCAGTTTAATCCTGATGTCTATAGATGAATAAACGCAATATTCTTTTCCTCAGTAATTAAATTAACCCTTTTTGTTTGCACTGTATTTCAATGCAAATATCACAATATTTTGATGATTTAAATCATGGTGGCCTAACCTAAGTAAACCTTCAGGTGATTTGATTAAATTAGTTATACAATACATTGAATTTTTAAATCTTAATCATAAGAAGATAATTTCAAAAAATCCTTCAAACTTGCGCATGTATGCCTCATATTTGCTTCTGCTAACTCTACTAACGATTTTATGTGAAACTCTCATTTAGATTCTTTAAATAGGCGCATTGCAAGAATATGCACAAACATTTATTTCAACAAAATGCAAAAACATTTAACAGATTCACTGAATCAAAGGACTAAAAATGAAAATCTTGAACTGTCTTTTTATCATTTGTATGTTTTCTTGCTTCTTATCGTCTTGTATATTTTCTTTAAAAATATTTAATTTTATCTATCAATATTTAAACTTTAACTTTCGGCCTCATTTTTTATCAATGCTGCAACGTTCCAGGCCTAGATTATAGTTGGCCATGGTGCATTTCACTAAAAAGTTCTTATAAAATATCATGATGTAACGATATTTATAAATTGCTAATTTGAAAAATACAGAACAATTTCATTACCAAATTCTGTCGCAAAAGCAATATATTTGGAAGCAATTTAATGAAAAAATTTTATAAAATGAAATTTTGCAACATTGACATTATTCAAAAAAATTTTAGAAGCATAAGAAATTTAATAAACATCGGATCAGATTGATATCATATTTCTACAAACATCAAGATAGTAGTAATCCCACATATTTTGAATTTAATAAATGCGCCATTTTGCAACGTTACTGTTTAACAGCCAATCTTAATAAATGCAAAATCGTTTTCTTACAGTAAATACTGGAAAAATCGATACCTCATCATTCATTTGCATAGTCAGTGTAGCTTGCGGCTCATTTCTAATATGTATACAATAATAATAAAAGTTTTATTTTCCGTATCAATATGATAAAAAGGAAAGTTTGCAATCTAAACAGCAATAGGTAATATTCAGTTTTTATAAGCAATGAGGTAATGTATTTGTTGTCAGATATTGACGTGCAAGCACAGTAAACGTTTCCTGTTTTCTAGACGTCCTGGAATATAAAGTGTTACTGAGATGCCTGAAAGACATATGTGAGTAACTTTCTTTGCTGCACATTATCTAGTGAAATGGATGTTTATTGTTGGATATGATGTTATTTACATGCTTAAGTGTTTTTGATTTGTGAATTATTCAAATGTCTAAACCATGCCGATGTAATAACATATGTAATAACACTAAAAATATAAGTTTTGAATATATACCAACGCGTGTTGTCATTTATAAATTCACTAACAAACATAAGTGAGTTAGTAATGAAGTATACTTTCTTAAGAATTTTTCCTATATGGTTCTCAAATGATAATTTGTTGTAGTAATATCTATTTTCGTTTTTTGGTATTTTAAGATATTCTTTAGACTAAAATTTCTATTTTTAGATTTTAATTGAAAAATCTAGCATATATCAACAACTTATCAAATAGCACTACCCGTTCATTAACAAATTTGTTCACTTTAATTAATATGTCCTTGTGGATAAATTATTCAACTACTTTTGAAAATCACAAAATGATATTGTCATGCTTGTGCCATTCCATTGGAAAAGAGATAACATTCTACACTGTATAGCAAACGTACATTTCAATGTTTTTGTATTAATTATTACAATTTCTTAACTGAATAAATGTTTATTGATGATTTACATGACAATGAAAACAAATTGTATCAGAATTCAATAATTGTGATTGCTTAATTTGGCCACTAGATGGCTACGAAACACAAAAATATTATTTCTTGATGTGTAACAATATGCCTTACATCCAATGTCGGATAACAAAAAAGGAAAACATTAATATATTTAACACTAGAAGCCATTACGTGATTTTTGATGAAATGTTAAAAACTATCAAATTTATACATTTCTATTTGCATTTATGATGATTTAATGTTAAAGAAAGCTAATTTTATTCCGATAATGATTTAATGCAAAACAGTTAATGCAAGTCAGTTTTGTCTAAGCAATTCCTACAAACTGTCAATGCAAATTGTTCGATGCCATCCGGACAGTGGCTGCTACACAGAACAGCTCCACACAAACGACATCTTGCTCATTGGCGGCTTTTGTGTATTGTAATTGTAGATTTTCTGTTTGCGGTGGGATGATTCGTTCCTCTTGTAGATGATGACGGCAGTGCCCTGAATGACTCAACTGTTCCAAAAGGTTAATAAGAAAAGCTTTTCATAGAATAGTTAAATTAGTACTACGCTTGAAAATTATCCAAAAATTCATCATTGCAATATCCAGGAGATTGTGCCAAATCGTAACTGTCCAAAGCGACATGCTGCATGGATCGAATTCAAACGCAACATCGAATCAACTGCGTCAACACCACATTTTTTCATCACAAGAATCGATAACATCGAGATTCCCCACTACTTCTTATACTCGGTTTGGAGCTGATCTTCTCTTGGCTGTTTGTCATGAACAAACAATTAACTATCTCTTGCTCTGTAATGAAATTTCGTGTTAACACTCTTAAATTCCTGGGGAATTTTTGATATTTATTTATTGAATTATTCTTTGTCCATAGCTATTTTTTCTTTATGTCAATGACGAGGCAAGTAACAATAGGCTATGAACAAGATTGCTGCATTTTACATTTGAATGGACAATGTTGTGGGTTGAATCTATTGATATCTAACATGGTGTACTCGAGTTTATTATGCATAAATAAATATAACTAAATATATAATATATAATAACACAAAAAAGATGAATTGGGGCTTCAACATAAATATTCTAAAATCCAAGACATTTACATAGTATAGTAAAACAATAATATGCAGTTTATTACCTATATGAAACCTAGAGTCCATGGCTAAGATATGACGAGATATCTTTTTAGTTCAAGACGTACATTTGGAAGGAGGAAACAAATAACAGAACATCTCGTCTAAAATGTCGAAATACGGCTTCTAGTAAAATTTCCATATTCTAAGCAATGACGTGCGTTATATTACAAAGTAATTTTGAAACATCTATACATGCGCGTTCCTAGCAACTTGAAATTGGTGGGCCATCTGATGCAAGTTTTACCAGCATAAAGCTTATATTTGTTGATCTAAGCTCTAGCAAACTGAAAAGTGCTATTGAAGTCTAGTGGAGAGAAGTAAATATAAAAGAATTATGAAGTTCATTTAGGACCTTGGTCGCCAACCTCCCTAGGCGTATCAAAAGTGTTTCCAAAGCTATTGATTCATCTCCCACCAAAATAAAACATGAATCTTTGTAATGATTTTCTATATTCAAGGAGTTATAAAAACAAACATTTAAACAACTAAATACAATGTGAAAAATTAAAAGTTTCTGTGTGAAAACCCATTCGACTGCTACCAACTTAAACTTTAAAAAGTTCTTTCAAGTTCTTATAAGAATTTTGAAAATGGTCGCTATAATGAGAACAAAATCGGTTTGGTTCTTTAAAGAGTTGATTTGGAGTATATGGTTTATTACCTTTGTTTTCAAAGCTCAAAATCAATTCTGTATTCCATTTAATGCAATGAATTGCATTCTGAAAGTTTTAAATTGCTTAGCTTAAATTATAGACAATAGTAATATTATTTGCCAATTTTCAATAATTTCATGTAATTTTAAAGGAACAGTTCCAATTTTATGCTTTAAAAAACCAAATGATAATTTTCAAGTTGTAGTGACACTTTTAAGCAAACTTATAGGAACTTGAAAGATCTTTAAAGTTTAAGTTGGTAACAGTTGCAGAGGCGCGGATATAGTACTGCAAAAGAAAATCCCATCTACGAAGTCTTCAAATCCTATTTTTGGTTCACGTGGGCTTCATAATCGTTATGTAGCTCCAGTAATTTTTCCTACTGGTCAAGTTCTGCTGTAGACAGGGGGGGGGCACCGTTTTAAGCAAGTGTTTTAAACAGCAGGAAAAAACATGTTTAAAACTCTTGAAGAATATATATTTTATATTTCAAAAAATTGATAATGGTAATAAAAGATATGATTGCTTTGTATTTGGTGAAATGAGTAAAAAGCTAACAAATAGGCAATTTTAGCACAAAGTTGAATAAAACCCAGACTATGTATTGTTGTCAATACCATCAAGTGTTGGCATAATTTTTTGCTTTGAAATTTAGTTTACAAATACATAATTATTAAGGGAAGTCATTATTTACCTAAAAGCTGCAAGTGTCGAAAAATTGGCTCATTTTTCTGAAATTGCGAATTATACAAAATTTGAAGTTTTACTGTACATTGTATTTAAGCATTAAATAGAAAAAGCTTTTTATTCTATATATATTCACATTTCATCATTTTTAGAATAAATTTCTACCGCGTCTGAGATGTTTGCCGGGAAGCTTTGATTTTAAGAATATTTCGTGAAAAAAAGTAAAAAGCATGTTTTCTTCAAAAAAGACATGTTTTTGTTGAATTCAGAACAAAATGTTTTAAGCAGCAACTCTGGCTGTAGACACATCAAAAAACTTTTTTGATTATAGTGAAAAGACTAACCGTGTGGCACCCCCTATATAGTACGATTGTGTTTTGAGAGAAACAATTTAACAAAGCATTATTATTTACATAACTGACTAAAATTATACCCTCCTGAACAACAAAGTTAAAAGCAAAATCAGGTGTAAAACTAAATTTGTTAATTCAATTTTTCAATTGTTGTAACTTTGCTCTCACTAAGCTTTATTTTGTCTAGGTTTTCAAAAAATTTTCGTGGGACTTCGCCCCATTTTCGGTCAATTACTTGATCATTACTAGATGACCTAGAAAGTTGTGCGCAATTTCTAAGCATGTACGCTACTTGAGTGGTATTTCAGCTTTTCAAAGCAACAGCCAGATGAGTGCCATAATGTCGATATTTTAGAACATTTACAGCAAATGAACGTTCATCGCCCAGTGGCGTCTGGCAGCCCACCAAAGTTACCGAATTGCCCACATTTCCGAACACTGGTTTAAAGCAAACAGTTCTTAAAAAATAAAAATTCAAAAAAATTAAACTTAATCCCATTATAGCAAAAGCAACTTCAATAATACATTATAAATGTTGAAGAAAATGAATGGAACACATGACACTATGCATGGAATGATTTATTTTTATTAATACTATGATTTAAATTTAATTAAAAACCTTTGGTAAATTAAAAATGTGAAACATATCACACTGTAACACTAAAATACATTATTTTCCAAAACGGTCACTAATGTCATTGATATTATGTCTACACAGTGAAAGCGGACAGAAGACGTACGAGAAAATCAAAATTATTCGATCTACATCTGTTTGATAATTGCCCTACTTGAGAGCTCGTAATCTTCTGTTTTAGATGTTCACAGTGCATATGTTTTGAGATAATATTAGACATATTTGTCTAAACTGGCTAACAACAAAGTTAAAAGCAAAATCAGGTGTAAAACTAAATTTGTTAATTCAATTTTTCAATTGTTATAACTTTGCTCTCACTAAGCTTTATTTTGTCTATGGTTTCAAAAAATTTTCGTGGGACTTCGCCCTCTTTCGGTCATTTACTTGATCATTACTAGATGACCTCGCTCGTAAAAAAATTCCGCCCATGTATGCAACATAAAATTAAAATGGTGTACCACTCTTGGTAAAGTTTTATTTTAAATTTGTAGGCAAAATATATTTGCTGTGAACTTCATAATTACCAAGAAAGTTGTTGGCAATTTCTAAGTGTGTACACTACTTAAGTGGCATTTCAGGTTGTGAAAGCAACAGCCAAAGTTCAATAATGTCGATATTTTAGATCATTTACAGCAAATGAACGTTCATCGCCCACTGGCGTCTGGCAGCCCACCAAAGTTACCAAATTGCCCACATTTCCGAACACTGGTTTAAAGCAAACAGTTCTTAAAAAATAAAAATTCAAAAAATTAACTTAATCCCATTATGGCAAAAGCAACTTCAATAATACAGTATAAATGTTAAAGAAAATGAATGGAACATATGACACTATGCATGGAATGATTTATTTTTATTAACACTATGATTTAATTTTAATTAAAAACCTTTGGTAAATTAAAAATGTGAAACATATCACACTTTTCTTAAGAACTCGTACACTGCCGTAAAGGGTTACGTAAAAATCGAAAAGAACGGATTGTGAAATTATCTACTTGAAACCTTACTTTACTTTACTTAAGAGCTCGTACACTGCCGGTAAGTAAAAATTTTTTAATTTACTTATCGGCAGTGTACGACCAACCATAGATGTCTCTTGATATTATGTTTACACAGTGAAAGCTGACAGAATACGTACGAGAAAATCAAAATTATTCGATCTGCATCTGTTTGATAATTGCCCTACTTGAGAGTTCGTAATGTGCATATGACACATTTAGACATATTTATCTAAACTGGCTATAATAGCCCTTCACTATATTTGCTTGACCAATTTATAATTTTTAAATAGCGTACACACTTACAAATTTGCGCGCAACCTTTCTTGATTTAGTAAGGCGCACACCAAAAGTTGGAAGTGTGTGCGCGATTTTTGTTGTAAAGAAAATTTGAAAAATTTACATAACTGATTAAAACTCCGAAAGATCCTTCCAAAACAAGGTCTTCTTTCTTCAGACTGCTTGATTGTATTGGTTGTAGTGCGTTTTACTGGTAGATTTAATTTTTAAGAATGACAATAAATATATTTCAACCAAAAAGTTGTGCACAAAGTTGAAATGTGTACGATACTTTTACAATTCGAATACACTATTTTCTTTTCTATAATAATTTTTTATAAGAATCATAAAGCTCAAATTCCTTAAGATTTAGGAATTATTTCAGACTTGTCAACGAGCCGAGCCGATCCGAGCTGAGCNACGGACCCTTTGAGGTGCCTGATCAGTGTGGTACGTGGTATTTTGTACTCTATGACGGCAGCCGCTAGACGAATTTTGTCCTCACGAATCATTTTGACTGCTTCCTGCAACGCTTTTTGGCCATACTGCCCTCTATCTGTCGTTTTCTTGTAGTTCCGTACCATTGCCACGCCTCTGGTATCCTAAACAAACCAGTATGATGAAAATTGACCGTTTTACCCCACCATAAAACGACTATCGTAAGCAGTTCTTAGCTACAATTGTCCATAGGCAACAGTTTTAGGAGCACAATTTTTGATTTCTACGTTTCATGACCTTTCAGAAAATGTATACATGTTAATGCTTACCTGTAGTGCTTCCCGTGTAGATTTGTTGAAATGTTGACTTGTATGTATGTAATGTGTGTTAAACTTAACAATGCACGCACTCAGTCAATAATGATCGCGGTAGAAATGAGCTAAATCTACGTTAGCCAATCACGTAAGAGCCATACGTAACGTGTTGGCAATGCTAGTCAGCATTGCCGCTAGTACAAGGCTCATATTACGTAATAAATCATCATTCACACTCACAGTGTCCGTTTTGCCCATGTCCGTTTTACCCCCCTTTACCCTATATTCAATTCGAAAAATTAATATTTTGAAGTTTAGATATTCGGGAGTGTTGTGAACGTACCAGTGGTTCTGAAACTTTTTAATACGATTTTTGCATATCTTTCACTCTAGATTTGTCTAAATTTGCTTTTTTTCTACTTGTTGTGACAACAGTATTGAAGATTTTCTATATTTATATACCAATATCAATACATCTATTTCTGGTCCTGTACCAGAGATGCAGACTTGTCAACTAGCAGAGCTTCTAACGAGCCGAGCCCGAGCCGAGCTTGAGCACAGTATTTGATATACAACGAGCCCAAAACAAGCCTATTTTAAGCAAAACAAATTTATAATTCTGCTTGTTAATTTGGGTATTGAAATTTTTTTTATTTTTTGCAGTCAATATTCCTTACTTATTATCGTATTTTAGAAATGTTTATTAAATAATAGGAAGACCAATTGAAAAAATTCTGAGAGCACAATATTTTTAAAAAAATACCGAGCTTAAGCGAGCCTCATTGGAAAGATTTTCTCTGGCTAGTCGAGACGAACTTACTCAAAATTTAAACGATCCTAGCCGAACCGAGTTTAGAAATTACGGCTCGTTGACAAGTCTGAATTATTTAAGAATCGACCTGAGACATAAAATATTATTGCAGAGATTTCTGAAAATTATATAATATACTAAAATGCTGCCAATTTTCTTATGCTAAAAATAAAATGTTTTCTATGTTCTTAACTTATTCTAATGTTCAAAAGTATGTATTAATTTGAAACATCGAGATAAAACTAGTGTATTAAACTTCAAATAATTCTGTTTTTCATAATTTCTTTTAAATAAATATTTCAGATTTGCGTTTATAAATACTATTGATGTGCAGATATACAGGAATCATAAAAATATTTCAGGCTCATATTTACTACAACATTAAGAAAAATTAAGGCATGCCTCGATTTATGTAATTCTTATAAAAAGAAAAAGTGTAATCTAAATGACATTAATATTAATAGCGCCATTAATGAACCTGCATTTTTCGAGAGGATAATTTTTTAAATGCATTAGAAACAATGACATTTAATGCATCTGCATTAATTTATTTGTATATTTATGGATAAAGCCCTAATAATTAATTACCTTTGGGGTTCAGTAGCACTGATATTTTAAAAGCGCACACTAACGCTCTTATGTAATTATTGCACTAAATAGTCACTATGGAAAGTTTAAAAAGTGAATGCACGAAAATATTAATACTACTAAATTCGCAACTGTTCGAAAAGCACGAATCACATTATTTCAGAGAAGAAATTCTTTAATGTAAACTTCAGGCGCATCTAGCGGTGCAAACCTGCATTTTAGCAACATAGTTGTTACTAATGGCAGAGCAAAATTATCTTCCGTGTAGCCCGTTCACAGATTTAGAAAGATTGGGATTTGCGTCGCGCGAAGATTTAAACAAAGTATTCCAAGTTGGTGTACGCGGTGATAGCACTGCTAGAGTTCATGTAACAAGTAGCGGGCAATTCATTTTAAGTTTTCTGGAGAAGAAAGCCCTAGGAAATGATCATTATCAAGAAAAAGATGACTTAACCTATTGGAATGTTAGTGATTATCAGAAGGCCTTGCAAAAGTGCTACGGCGATGACAAGCGCCGCGCAGACGATTTTGCTCCATCTATTTTTGGGAAAAAGTGGTTGGATGTCGGTTGTGGATTGGGTGGTGCTACTCAAGAGTTGATGAAACTGCCAAAATTTAACAGTAAAGATACACAAATATCCTTAGTTGAGATTCAAAGTGGGGCCTTAAAGGCATTGCATGAGCATATGCCATCACATGTTAGAATATATTCTGCAATAGATGCCATTGAAAAATCTGAAAGATTCGATATTATTACACTTTTCCATGTCTACGAGCACTTAGACACACCCATTCATATTCTTATGCAACTGAGAAATCTTTTATCTCCTGAAGGACGTGTTGTTATAGAAATTCCTCACGCAGACGACATTTTGATCAAAGGGTAAGCTTTTCACAGTTTTTATTATTATATTGTTTGTGTCTGTAATTTGCATCTGTCATTGGCTGTTTTTGAGAAAGCAGGTTAAGCTATTACGTGAACAAATTTCCTAGAAATGCATTAGGGTAAAGGGGGGTAAAACGGACAGTATGCCTGCGAATTGCCTATAATTTTTAATTTTTGCACCGTGGGGGCTACAATTTTGTATTTTTGAACATATAGGCTCTACTCCAAACATTAAATTGCCAACTTTGTCAATACCTAAGATTTAAAAAATGCAATTAGTAATCTAGTGTCCTTTGCTAGGTGGGGTAAAACGGACATGAGGGGGGCAAAACGGTCAATTTTTAACAGAAGCTGAAAAATTTCATTTAACAACATTAAAAGTAAATTAAATGATAAAGAAGCAAGTTTAAAGCATCTATTAGCGCAAAATATGTATTATTCGCAGTCCATGCAATACATGCTTCCAAAACAATTCTCGCAGACCCAAGAAACACAGCTCGTGCATTTGACAAAATCTTTGTTTCCATCACCATAAACCACGCCGCATATGTCACAAAAACTTGAGACTGAGTTGGTTCCAGAACCCATCGACCTCGAACTTTTATTCTTGGTCCCCTTAACTTTTGCTCTTTGCCGTCGCTCCTCGAATAGTTCAATTGATGTCACATTTGCCAGGTGCTTTTTCACATGAGTTGGGTTGCCTTTTTTCTGGGGTGTGTTCATTATATTTCTCAGACACGCAGAGTCATCCGTCTGTGGTGTAGCTCTTTGTTGTGACACAGGGGTGGAAACTCAAAAATTGTTGATTTTGAAAATTCTTCTTCGGAAACAGTATTTTTCACTGGAAATATACCACAATGTTGAAAAGCTTTAACAGCAACGCTCCTATCTGCCGTAACAGAGGGCCAAACAACTTTAAAGATTTCGTGAAATTCATTTTTAGTAATCCTGATGCGGTCTGCCGAAGTCAAGAAATTCTGGAGTTCTTCACTCCAACATTTTTTCAATGGCCCATTGAAGTGGGTATCTAGGGGCTGAAGACGGTGCGACATATGTGGTGGGATGCACAAGAGTTCGATTCCCTTTGTCCGCAAGATAAAAAATTCTTTCCTTCAAACATGTTTCTTGACGCTCACTCAAAACAGGGAGGCGACCAACTGGACCGACGGACCCTTTGAGGTGCCTGATCAGTGTGGTACTTGGTATTTTGTACTCTATGACGGCAGCCGCTAGACGAATTTTGTCCTCACGAATCATTTTGACTGCTTCCTGCAACGCTTTTTGGCCATACTGCCCTCTATCTGTCGTTTTCTTGTAGTTCCGTACCATTGCCACGCCTCTGGTATCCTAAACAAACCAGTATGATGAAAATTGACCGTTTTACCCCACCATAAAACGACTATCGTAAGCAGTTCTTAGCTACAATTGTCCATAGGCAACAGTTTTAGGAGCACAATTTTTGATTTCTACGTTTCATGAACTTTCAGAAAATGTATACATGTTAATGCTTACCTGTAGTGCTTCCCGTGTAGATTTGTTGAAATGTTGACATGTATGTATGTAATGAGTGTTAAACTTAACAATGCACGCACTCAGTCAATAATGATCGCGGTAGAAATGAGCTAAATCTAGTTGATATTATCATTGCCTAAATTACATCTGTATTAGTCGTTAGCTTAGGGAAACTTAAGTAATAAATTGATATCTTTTGTAAGCATTAGTCCCCTACACTACGTTATAAATGTATATTAGGGGCCGCCTGCTTGGCCAAACAGATATTACATTACAGTAGTGGCCAAAAGTTTGTAATAATGCTTAAAAAGTTTTAAACATTAGATTGTTTTTACAACAAAATCTAGGGCATTATGAAGGCTTCACAAAGTGATGAATGCCCAAATTGTTTATTCTCATATAATACTTTTTTTATTTATATTTAAGGAAAAGGTTGTATTGTAGATAATAAAATGTAGTACCAGTGTCTACCAGCATGATATTACACCATGCCATTGGTGGTTCAAAGGAACCAATGATAATTAACCCATTTACAAAGTGTTACTAGAAAAATATAGTGATACACATATGCAGGCTTTTTTCTCTTACTACTGCCATGACAAGTTTTCTAACAATAATGATCGAGAAGTTCATGGACGTGTGCATGCTCCATGGACCCAATGAAGGGTATCTTCTGTCATCAGCAAAATACCAGCAAAAATCTGGCAAATGATCATTAAATATGATAAATAAATGAGGTCCCAATATACTTCCATAAGGCACTCTACTGGTAAAAATAATTGGATCAAAGATTGATATTTAAGTATTACCAACATTCAGTTGAGTAGCTTGATTATTATCAACTTCATATTTAGCCAACTTTAAAAGTATGTAATAATGTGAGTTTTTATCAAAAGCTTTAGAAGTGTCATAGTAAATTGCACAGCAAGGAAGATTCTCATCATAGTTCTTATGTACTTTATCAACAATGTGATTAAATTTGTAACAATAGATCGTCTTTGTCTGAATCCATGTTGATTCATAGATGGATTGGGACTCATTGCAGTATATATAAAGTCAAATAGTAATCGTTTAAATACAAGAGATATACTAAGCAAAGTTCTGATAGGACGATAGATAGTAACTTGAATATTTGATTTGGATTTTCTAAATTGGACTAATAAAGCTACTTTCCAAGCAGAATTAAAAATGCATGTTACAATGATTAGATTGCAAATATAATAAAGCTGTGGAATTATGGCAGAGCAAGTGTTTTTGATAACAATGGATGACAAACTATGTGAACATTGTTTTGAAATAATAACATAAATGTCGTTTTGTGTAATGATATATCACATGCTCAAATTCACTGATCTGATACTGAATAAATTGAGATTAAATCTAAGTTAGTATTTAAGGAATTGTATACAGATGAGAAATATATATTAAAACGTTTTACTTTTAACAATCAGAATTAACAATTGTTATTCCATTTAATGATATTTGGTATTAGCATTGAATTATTAATAGCCCGGAGAAGTTAGTATGCGTCACTAGTTTTAAAACATTTAAATGATTCAAAAAAGCAGATTTTATCTAGGTCCCAAGAAGCTTGAAAGTCTTCTCGAGCTTTTGCAATTTGAACATTGAAATTATGAAGAGGAACTCGTTTTTTACTTTTCTTTAGAGTGTTAAGTTTATTTAATAATAATAAAAATAATAATAATAATAATAATAATGTGGGCAGGTAGCCCAGTTGGTAGAGACGCAGATTGGTAAGCTGAGGTTAAGCAACTGTGATCGTGGTTAGCAAACTGGATGACTTAGCTCACAGGGTAGGAAGCACTCTAAAGCCTTGGTTGGCAACTTCCTAGGACAAGGGCAGTCCAAAATGAAAGCTCATGGGGCAGGAAGGTCTCTTAAGCCTTGGTTGGCAACTTCCTAGGAGAATGTGAGTCCAAAATCAAACACAAAAAATAACACTGATGAGAAGTCATGAGAAAGCAAAGGCCCTCAGTCCCAGGCAGGCCTTCAATGGTCAGAGGGTGCTAAGAATCTCCGGACAACAGGCGGACTCCACAATCGGGAGTGTGGACTCGAGAAGTGGCAGTATAGGATCCACACAGACCAATGGACAACGGCATAAGTGGACAGATGAGCAGAACAGGACAGCATTGGAGTGTTACAGAAGAAGCAGGCCAGATGAGAGGGGTTACAGGAAGAGAATGTTGGAAGAATGGAGGAAGGCAAGAACGGGATTAGAAGTTACAGAGCAGAGGCTTGCAGGGCAAGTGAGAAAGTTACAGTTGGATGAGAGTAGGGGGAAAAAGAGAGTAGAACAGGCTAAGCAAAGGGAAGATGAAGTGATAGATGTTGAGACAGAAGTGACAGAAGCAGCAGAACCAGGAGATGCAGACACTGAAGCAGCAATCAAT
>CABFPE010000255.1:378150-401735 GCA_900660155.1 Hofstenia miamia
TTGGCCCTAGTACTGTGCCTTGAGGCACAGATTTCGTATTATTCATTAAAACACGCTGTTTTCTATTTTCTAAAAAACTCATAAGTAACTTAATTGAATTTTGTTGAAATCCGTAATTTTTAAGTTTAATCGCCAAAATTTTAAAGTTCATTGAATTAAAAGCTTTGCTTAAGTCTAGAAGTGCTATGCAACTGGATTTATTTTGAGATTTATTAGCGGATATTTTTTCAGTAATTGAAATAATTGCATCACTTGTACTATGTTTAGCGCGAAAACCATATTGTTTAGATGATAAGATATTCTCAGATGCAAGATATTGATTGATTTTAATGTGCAGTAACCTTTCAAATAGCTTACTAAAAGGATGCGTTATTGAAATTGGCCTATAATTTTTAGCAATAAGGGGATCTCCATTTTTATACAAAGGTGTTATTTCTGACTTTTTCATTATTTCCGGAAAGATAATTTCCTGACATAAATTTTGAACAAAAGTAAGCTTACACAAAATGCAATCGTCTGTTTTTAGCAGGAAATCCATTGATAAAATTTTGAAGTAAATTGAACTATTTTCAATTTTGAGGAAATGAAAACACAGCTGGCCCCAAAATCCCCCCTAACCGCTCTATTAGCCAAAACTATTGCCAAATTATAAATGATTTTGTCAGTAATGTAAACGCTTTTTTTCCCGATTTCCGAATTACAAAAAGATGGGGCGATACCTCATACTTCAAAGAATATTTCGTACAAAACAATATTCAAGTTCATAGGAATTTTTAATATTGCATTAAAGTGTGTTCCCCAATAGACCTACCCATGCCCCAAGTTTTTCAAATTTGCTATAGGCTTGGAGAAAATTCTATATGTGGAAAAACGATTTTGTCCTTTAAAGCGGACGCAAGGCTGTTTAAGTTTAACAAATGTGTAGATCTTCGGATATTGACAAATCTTTGGGTAAGTGTGATCTCCTGAACATTTGTGATAAAATTACCCTGTGCCTGATCTCATAGTGTCATGTAATCCCACGGCATAGCTGCTATTTTGGGAAAAAATGACAAAAATGAGGACTAATTTTCTGAAGTCCTTGGCCCAGTTTCTTCAGTTATGTTCCCAGTCACATGCTTGTCTCAGTTCCGCTGAAATATTTAGTGCCAGGTTCCAGACCCATTTGGACCATTAAATCATATTAAATATAATATGAATTATATTAGAGTTATACCGGATAGTGATATTCTGTTATTCGGTAAATTTTGGATTCATTTTCGATATCCGGTAAATTTTGCATTCTTTTTCGGATATCCGGCATCCACTAACAAAATACCAGATGGAACTGGAACTGAAACACTGAACATTTTTTATTGACCAAATTTGTTTCGAAATTGTATTTTAATTCCAAACAATCAAAATATAAAAGATTATCTTGTAGAAGCACTAGTTTTTCGCAAAACTCGGGTTTCAGACAATTGCATCGCTCAGTCAGGATATTGCCCTGGGTCCTGAAAACACGTTCATTCGAGGTCATTGCTGCAGAAGTACAAGGAATTTTTCTAAAGACAGAACGGAGAATTAGGAATTCTTTGTGTTCTTACCACCAGTTGATGGGGCTTTGATTTCCCTATCTTTTCGCTTGATTTTCAAATACATGTCAAACTCCTTATTCAAGTCAGTAACATCATAACCATTGTGTTCGTCATCAGATGAATCATTTTGCCAAATTGATGTTCTTGAAACCTTTGCCACTGGAGAAAAAGTGTTGTCATGTAGAGTTACTACATCATTGCCTATCGCTTTTACATCAGTTCTTTGCATTCATCTAAATATTGAGCATTCAAAAATTTGTCCTTGAAGCTGGGGTCAAGAAGAGTTGCAGCACAGGTGTACGAGGTTCAAACAAGGTTCGAGGGCTTCAATGAACGATTCTTTAAATGCCTGAATACCACTATCTTCGGTCATCTACAAACAGATGTTTCCGCAATTTACACCAACGAAAAGCATCTTTTGCAAAACTGTCCATTGAATCTGTTGGGAATTTGCACATCAACATCAGCGGCATATAATGCAAGTGCTGAACGATTTTCATGGAAACTACTCAACATCATAAATGTAGATTTCCATCTTCTGGGTAAGTCCTGTACCAATCGTTTGTCTGCCATGTTTAACTGCATTTGAAAATCTTTCAACTTTTGAGTAGCAAGGACAAGATGATTAAAGTAGCCACCAGTTTTCATAATGCCAGTTATCGATATCTGCAGCGTGTGAATCGCATAGCTTTCCGAAGGTAATCCAAGAGGATCGTTCACAGCTTTTTCATGTTGGCAGCGTTATCAGTAACAATCGTCTGAACGTTTTCTTGTGGAATTCTCCACTTGCTCAACATACCACTCAAATGTTGTGCGATATGGTGGCCTGAGTAGTGTTTGGTGTTTAAGATAAAGTTTTATTGAGTATAGACAAACTATAATGTTGGTCGAGTTTACTTAATGAGTAGCTGGCCATTGATTACTGATGTAGGCTTCTTTAAGAACCAAATGCAAATCTATTGAGAAGATTTTGAATTATTAAGAGTTCAAGTTTGTGAAAATCCTATTACATCACTAATTTTGATGTAAATTCAATGAATGTAATGGGATTTTAGCAAAATTTAAGTGGTAATATTTCTGAAACAACTGAATACATTTATGCAAAACTTATTGAACAAGCTATATTTTTGACGCTGAATTTGATTTTTTCGTTATAATTTACATAGCGTGTATATTTATGGAGATAGTTTTTAGGGTGCTCCTTCAAAAGGGAATTTGACCCTAGTGCTAAAAATCAAAGTTGTTGTGTTAGTCATTGCAGAAATAATTTGTAAAGATGAGTATTTCGAAAATTATGAACAGTACTGTATATTCTTCTATTATACATATATTTAGAAGGCCCTGGAAGGGCTAAGTGAGTAACTAGCTTACAATGATAGAAAGCAGCGCAGCTCAATATCCCTAAATTAATCAGAATTACATGAACAATAAAATTTCCTTCCTTATTATATATTACTATTCCTATTAATTCAAATAATCTATAAAAGAAAATGTTTCGTAATTTCTTTACCAGTGGTAGGTAACAATTGATTGAGCGCCCTCCAATAAATTATTTTTATCATCAATCAATTAATTGGTTTATGAATTTTAACCAATTTATTGCCAATTTATTGCTGCCCAATTAATTTTTCCGACCACTGAATACAGCCTTTGTTATTTTCATTAAATTTTGTTTCTCCACATTCTGCCTTAAAAAAAATAAAAGAAACAAGAATTTCGTTCGAATGTTGGCTCTTTGCGAATATTCTTCACACTGTAAAATATTTTCTTTGTAAAAATTAAATTTACTTAATTATTTTTAATATATTAATGCATTAGACCTACTATATTTCTTTACATTAGACTGTTCTAGAAGAATTTATAAAAAATGTCTAAGGGCAATATTACAATGATGATAGCATTTCCAGTTTCTCAAGCTATGGCATCCTTGCACGCAGGAAACTTCTCGATTTATGTTTATTTTATTGAAGACTACATATTTTTGTAATATATATATATATATATATATCTGTATTAATATTTTGTGTAAACCTGCCATCGAATTCAGAAGTAATGGAAAAAGAGATAATGCTCTATGATAGAAATATTTATAAGTTTGTGAGTTATGACCGTTAAAACTTCTTTTGAAGAAAGAAACCATCGCAGATTTTTAAAAAAATGTAGTGGAAATAAGTGTAAAGATATTGCTAGATATTGCACAACAGAACCCATATAGGATCCATTCGGTTCCTTTCATTATCACATTGAGCAAATTTGTATGGAAAAACTGTACGAAGGAAATACTTCTGAGAAAGTCTTCTCCAATTATCCGTCGGTGAATAATCTGTTCGTCTGAATTATCAGTGTTACACTGCAAATCCAATAAATAGTGAGAGAGACAAACAACTGTTTACGTGGACACGCTTACAACATTTCAATAATTTCCACTCAACTTAAACATGTTCATTTTTTCCATGCGCCCTTTTTAATGTAGTATATTTTAGAAATTTTAATTCAATTCCAAAAATGGATATGATCCAAAATATCTTAAGCCCAGTGTCCAATGCTAAAGGCTTTAGTTTTAACTAAGAAATAAGATGCACGAATTCAATAATCTTGATTTCAATAAATCGTGTGATTCTTCAGATTTTTACTGTTTACTATCAAGAAAGACAGTTGTATTTCTTCTCTATGCAAAAAAGGCTGTACAATTCAATGTTTGTTTGAAATGTCACTCATTTATATTTAATAATGTACAGGTTGTGGAGTTTGGAACCATATCTATTTATACACATACATTATATGGCTCATAAAATAGTTTTCAGAAAGTAGGGATGTGCCGGTATCTGGAAAATCGGCAATTACTTGATCGGATCCGGTATTCGGTAAAACTTATTTTGTTTACCGGATTTTATCGGATAACATATTCTTAGATAAAACTTGATTTAAAAATAGAATTTTTGGGGAAAAAGCTATATTTTTTCCATTATATGGAAGTTGTAGTGCAACAAAACAAGTATATCTGGCATATTAGCACGTAGTCTATTTAATCGGCGTCAAAACATTTATTTATTTTCATCCGCAAGAGGTCGATATTAATTGAGAAATTTGGATTTTCTTAAGTAATAATTGAACAATATATTATCCGATATTCGCAGGTAAATTATGCGGTATCCGGTATATTCAATTCACTATCTGGATCGCATCCCTAGCAAAAAGTAAGTTCGCGATTGCCTTGCCTTTTTTACATTCACTGTTTGACAAGACTGTGAAAAGTATCTTATGCTTAACCGCAGACATCGAATTATTTAAATTTGAAGCCAATGTTGCCATTTTATGAAACATTTAAATTGAGTCGTATTAAAACCCTGTGTCTTTCATTGTTGTGTAGTTTACAAGGTTCCTATTTTGGGATTTTTTGCACCATAGGAATGTTTTATTTTTCTTCAATGTCCCAACAATTACGTGGCAGAGGTCTCTATAACAATGGCCATAACATGTATAAAAGTTATTGAATTATATGATTTTAATCTGTTTTCATGTTGTGTGGTCTTTTGGACTCCACTTAATTTTACACAAGTAGCCTGCAGCAGGCCCTAATCAATGTCAAACAAAACATTTAGCTCTTCAATATGTTTATAATGTACTACGCACTCCAAAAGTGTAGTAGCTAAGCAGTTATTACTTGATTTACCTCATCAGGATACTGAACTTACGTATGAGGAAGGTTATTGTCATTAATGGTCTGCTGGTGGATGTTGTCACATATATAATAATAATAATAATAATGAATGACTTTATTTAGCCGCTGAAGGCATACACTACAAAAATATAAAAACAAGTCAAGTTTTACGGCAGCAGGAGATGAAATAGGAACAGATGGAAAGTTGGAGAAGGGCTCAGCAAAGAGAAAAGCCATCAAAGATTTCTTGAAGCTCGGTGGCGGGAAAAAGAAATCAATCGCTGTTGGAGGCTTGAGAGTCAAGATGTACTTAGCAGTAGTACAAGCACGATTGAAAAACGAGTGAAGGGTGCGATGTTTCTTGGGATGACGAATGGAGAAAGTGACATCATCATCAGAGCGAGTGGAGCGGGAATTAGAGAACTTAATGAAATCAAAAGGATCAAGATCCAATTTGCGAGTGAGCAGTCGATTGAACAGGAGGAGATCACAGGCATGGAAGTAGAGTGACAGCTGGAGCGTGGAGAATTTAAGAAGGGCGTCTTTGTATGTCAAGGGAGAGATCTATTTGAAGGCACGCTTCTGGAAACGTTCCATAGAGTGGAACAAGGAACGGGAAGGCCACCAACAGGGGAAGCATAAAGAAGAATGGCCCGAGGAATGTACTTGAACAAAGAGAGTTTCACAGCAGCCGTGGAATTAAAGGGAACATTGCGGAAGAAGGCAAGTGAGGAATTAGCTTTGCGGAACGTAAGGACACATGACAAGACCAATTTAAGTTATCAGCAAGTTGACCTCCAAGATTAGTATGATGAGGAGAAAAGTTCACAGGAAGAGGAAGATCAGAAGGGAGAGATCATGGCCACGGAGAGATACAGAAAAGAAGATACCACATGTCTTGGTTGGGCTAAAATCAAGATGGTTAACAGAGGACAAAGTAGACAAAAGGTCAAGATCAGAGGTAATATTGGTGGCAAAAGAACTACCAGAGTTGAAAATCGCAATGTCATCAACGTACAGTAGACAGGATGAGTTGAGGACAGATTGAGGGAGGTCGTTGATTGCAACAAGGAAGAAGAGAACAGCAAACACGGAACCTTGAGGAGCACCACTAGAAACAAGAGCGGGGGAAGAAATAGACGAGTTGATTTTGACACACTGACGAAGTTTGGACAGGTAAGACTGAAAGAGTTTGATGAAATCAGCATCAGAGGCAAATAAACTTAATTTGTCAAGAAGGATAGAATGAGGGAGCCGATGAAAAGCTTCAGAAATGTCAGGAAAGATAATGCAACCAGGATCATTACGATCAGAATGGAAATAGCAGTTTTCAATCAAAGTGAGCAAGTTAGTGATGGTAGAACGACCCGGAAGGTTACCATGCTGAGAAGCGGAGATTAGGTGCCGAATTTTAGGGAACACATAACGAAAGATAAGACGCTCAAAGATGATTGACCGCCGAGAAAGAATAGCTATTGGACGATAAGAAGCAACTTGAGAGGAGGGAAGCTGATTGGATTTTAACAGTGGAGAGATCCAAGATGTTTTACAGCAAGGCGGAAAACGCTTACAGGAGCAAATGTAGGAGAAGAGATGCTTTAAATGGATAGAGAGAGTTGAGGATGTTTCGTGGATTACAAAGGATGGGACCTCATCAGGATAGCAAGGACCCGAAAACTTGCAGGACTTAAGCATGAGGGAAATATCATGGGCTTTGAAGACGATGTCACATAGGCAAATCAGTGGGGAGATGGCAGGAGGACCAGGACAGAGAGAGACAGGATCAGAAAAATTCGAGGAGAAGTAGGCATTGAAGAGATCAGCTTTCTCCAGATCCGAGTGTGCAGAAAGATGGTTCCAATTCAAGCTAGGGAGGTCAGGTTTGGAACGCAGGGAGCGCAAGAAAGCATAAGAGTCTTGAAGAGATCCAGATGAGAAGCTGGACAACAGAGAGATTTTGTCGAGTTCCATGAAGTTGATGACTTCTTCTGTAAGAGAAGAGAGTTTCGATGAATCGGAAGGACTGTAACGGCGTTTGAAAGATTCGAGTTTATTCAAGAAATGTACAGTGAGGGGGTTTTTATTAATAAAGCGTTTTTTCAACCTGTTCATAAACTCAAGCATTGAATCTGTTCACATAAATGATTGATTTTTTTTCTATTTTAAGTATTTTTTTGAAATTTCTTTTATTTTATAAACCATATCAATTATAATTATTCTTGAGACTTGCTAATTTTTAAATTTCTAATCTCTAGTAAACCAAAATATCTTGATATGTTTTTGCCAATTTTGGTTCCCTCCCCCTTACTGGCTATCTGGCGGCTCTGAATTATGTAATTTACTTCTTCTTTATGTGCATTCAAACGATTCATTGTTTTCCGCATTATGAAGCATCTAACATTCCCCTCACTAATTAAATATTCACTATCATTTCGAATTGAATTCATCACTACAGCAACGTTAACCTTGCCAAATTGAAATTACCATTCCTCTAAATAAAGAAACACAACAATAGTGTTTTGTTCTTTTATAGTCATTTTCAATTTTTACTAGTCCAAGAAACACGTTACAGTTAAAATCATTCATACCCATTCCACACTCGCAACCCACTAATCGTCATAGAAATACAAATCATGTTTTCGTTTTATTAAATTTAAACCTTTATATTTATCAAATTAGAATTGAAAGGGGTAAATGAATAAATATATTGGATCGGGCTGCAAAAGATTTTCATTTTTGTTTGCAATTGCAATTTGCAGTTAGAACAATAGATCAATCTTTTTATAAAATTAATTGTCGAATATTTATCAAAACGTTATTAGAGCTATTTTGGTATAGGCTTGTAACCTCCTACATAATGTTTTATACAAATGAGTGTGTTAAGCGACTATTGATAGTTTCATCTACTCTCTATACAAAAAATTTCCCCCAATGTAATCTGTACAGTGGAATGTAAAATTTCATGATTGCCTACCAATAATTCTGTTTTAAATCCTTACCTCATTATATTAATCGTATCTAGTTATTTGAGCACAATTTTGCTCGATCTAGCCATAATTGCAAAGCAGAACTTTCAGGCTAACTTTGTGAAATACATGTATCCATTTCTTAATATAAAATATGTTTTCGTAAAATTCAAAAAGCGACTTCCTTTTCAAAATGTCTTATTCATTCAATATCTGTCTACAACAACTTTTGCAAGCCGTTGTTTTTTGCCAAAATGCTCTAATATGTTATTCATTTTGGAGTATCAGTAGATAAAATTTGAGTTTAGCTGTTACATGATTAGCATTATCATTGGCAATGTCTATATCATTAGACTTTGTATCTGTTTTCCAAAAGGTTTCAATTTGTTGATAATATTTGTCGATTACCAAGGCCTACTATATAGAAGGCCGTGAAGTAACTTATTTTAGAATGCGTTCCTAGACAAGGCTATCTGTTTATATAATTGAACTATAAAATATTGAGTAACACACTCCATTTTTCAAGATACAAGAGTCAATCTATTTAGTCAGAACGTTTGGGTACTTTACATTTGTACAAAAATGTTTCATGTTGCTGTGCTCAAATAATGTTTAAACTTCAAAATATAGTATTTCTATGATTTTCAATAAATATCTACAAGTTTTATATAAATCTTTCAAAACTGTTGAAGAATTAAGGGTACCCCCAAACCGTCGTTAACTGTTAACCCCATTATATTTCTGGCAAAAACTTGGGCTTAAATTGAATTTAATATTAACCAATTACAAAATAGGGACGCTTAAATGAACGAAATCAAATCTGAATCCTACTCTATATTGGATTCTAATTCAAATTTTGGAATAGCACTGTGACAGATCTGAAAAATTCTGGTCAGCTACTCAATTTTTTTTAAATAAAAATAATTTTCAGTTGCTAACACTATGTGAAAACGTAACCCACATTTCTCATTTATATTTTAAATTAAACAGCTAAAGTTTTTTCGTGTTTTATGAAAGTCATTGCATAGACCAATTTATATTTTGGACTCGAATTTGGATATGCAAATACATTTCCGGAATATTCATATTCGAACTAAAACCCTTATTGCAGAAACAAACGTAAATCAACATAAATAATTTTGAATCCATTGAGCTATTTAACACTACCGTTTACTGTTTAATTTAAAACGCATTCAATTTAAAATGTAACGCATTCAATTTAAAATATAACACATTCAATTTATAATATAACACATTCAATTTAAAATATAATGCATTCAATTTAAAGTATAATGCATTCAATTTAAAATATAACGCATTCAATTTAAAACATTCGTCGGTCAACTTATATTAAATATCAAACTATGCCTTTATTAAAAAATGAAACTAAGAAACAAAACTAAACTATAAACTATTTTAGTGCTTATTTCATTTTCCATGCAGTTAAATCATCTGTTGAGCCATAACACATATGTTAAAGTATTTCAATTTTGGATCAATTGACCCATTTGGCGCCTCGAGTGTTAAGGCACACATGACATTTGTGTATTTCAATTATAATAATAAGCCTGACTTTCTTTAGATGAACCCCCTTGTGCAATATATTTCAACTATATGTATATATAAAGTATGCCCGATGACACAGTTGACCTTGAAGCATAAAGAAACAAATCCCTGACTCGGTGACCCGATTCCAACTCTGGAATCAACATTCCAAATCAATAAGTACAAATATATGTGCGAATATTTTACTTAAGAAAAAGGAGAATGAGCCATAAACTAAAAAATTGCTAAAAAATGATTATTTTGGGGGCACTAAGTTGTATCTACAAAACCTACTAAGCAATTTATATGGTGGCAGGTCAAATGGTAATGAAGTTGATATCAAATAGGAGACCCAAGCCCTCAATTATTACATTCTTATCATTTTCATTTGGACAGATCTTTGTGATATTCGAAGTGAAGTTTATCAAGAATTGAATTTCAATTAGTTTTTTAAAACAGATTACTTGGGATTAAAGGTCAATTTACTGCTGCTCAAGTCTGTGGACAGCATAATAAAAAATTCGGGTTTTTACTATTTCAAGTATTGGAAGGGTTAGGGATACCTTAAAGTTATAAGAACAGTTTAATATGAAGTAGGTCTATGTAGAGTTCTAACTTTGATATTTTTAGACATAAATTAGAAGCATTCCACAAGTTTACATTTTGGGAGGAGCATTTGGTATTGCATACTAAACATTCGCTGCAGGCCTTCATTGAAGAAGCCGGTTTGATGGTAGAAAGCTTAAATGGGTATCAACGTTATCCTTTAACCAACCATCTGTATTGGCTGAAGGAAGGCAAACCTGGTGGCCATGAAGTTCTCAAGCACTTACACAATGATGCATTAGAAGATGCATATCAAAAATATTTAAGAAATTCATGGCAAACTGATACGCTCATTGCCATTTGCAAATTGCATTAATTACTATTTTTTGGGTCAAATATGCCTTTTTGTTTGTTATGGTAATTTGAAATTTCTCCTGTAAATAAAATCTTATATGTAAACATACAGAAATGCCAAATGTATGATTTTCAAAAATGTTGATATTTTATGAACTTTTCTATAGCAGTTATTATCATTAGATGGCATTAGGTTCATTTTAAACTTATTACTTTTGATAGTATTTTTGAGCACAAAATGTAATTTGAAGACAAAGAGTGTAACACTCTTTACATGGCGCTTATTTTTAATCATTTTTAGTAAAAGGGAGACGAGGAAAGTTCACATTAATAACTAGACCAGCAAATTGGTTTTGGCAATCAAAATTTTTGTTACACAGTTTTCCATGACAACAATTCTGCCGGATTAAAAGGGGTGCCACAGAGTTAGTCTTTTGACTAAAGTCAAAAAAATTTTTGATTATAGTCAAAAAATTAATCTTGTGGCACCCCCTAATACTAATTCTTTTGCAATAACCTACATAGTAGCACTGCGGATTTTACAAAGGGTAATTTACTAACAATGCAATAGTGATATTAAATAGTCATTTGTACAAAATTAAAAAATAGGGCATTGTAATAATTAAGTTAAGGATGACGTCATCGCAATATTGTTTATTCTAGGGCTATTGTTGACTTCAACAATGTCACTTTCAAATGTGTCAATTTGAACTTCCAATTATTTTAGAAGTGTGGAGGACAAATCAATTTCAGCAAAGCTAAAATTGCTTAAATAATTCATCAAACAAATATTTCTGTTGTTTATTTTGTACTCCTGACCACTTCTTTGTTGGCATACTTGCAGGTCATCTTTAAGGAAATTGAAATGGTTTTCACAAGTATACTTGTTGAGACAGTCCAAAAGCTTCCAGACTGCGGGGTTGATGATTTTGAAAGTCTTAAGTGTGATTCAGAGACTCCAATCTTGAATTCGTCGTGTGTAGGCAATCAAAAACTGAAGGTACAGTGGACATCACTAATAAGATACAATAGTCTTTTAAATACTTCACTACTATGAATAGAAATTAACATAGTTTAACCAAGTAAATCAAGATTAAGATATAGAAACAATATTCAAGATAATTGATTTCCATCTACGCGTTTTACTAAAGATAACTGTTAATCAAAAATCTAATATATCTGCATCACAATAAAAAATTTAAAAACTTATAAACTTACTTTGAATTGCTTTGAAAACTGAATTATGCATAAGACCAACCAATCTAATCCCTTATTTGGATGGAGGTCTGGAAGAAGTGTAATTTCCATTTTTTATTAGACTATGGGTGAAAATTTACCTTTCTTTGGTTGTTGCCCGACTTTTTGAGAAAATTTTAAAACAAACTGGGAGTAAGGGAACAAAATTCCAATTTTACTGGCTTATAATATATTTTTGAATTATGCAAAGCAACTTTAAAAAAACTGCCTGAATATTGGATTCATTGTCAGCTATTCCTAAATGCCGGTTCAGAGACTGAAAATAACATAAATTTTTGAAAAAATATGAGATACAAAAAACCAAAGGATCAAATTATTATAGTTGGTGACAATCTGAATTAAAAATTGGAAAAATTCCAACAGTGGTAATTATAGGAAGTTCTTTCACATTTTCCTCTATAAAATAGAAAAAAAATTGATTTTGCCATATAACTGAAATTAACAAAAATTTCTAAAATGACTATTAAAATAAAAAAATAAAAAATACATATTTTCCATCTCCAACATGTAATTGAACTCAGAAACAGAAGACATGCAGTGATGTAGTAATTTTTCTTCTTCACTTTTGGGAATTTCCAACCAAGGTATTATTAAGTGTCCAGATAGTGCATTAAGGCTAAACGCATATTTTAAAGAAAATCACTCTGAAAGCATATTTTGTGTAGCAGTCCCAAACATACATCTTTTCAATTTGTGACGAATCTGCGAAATAAACGTCATGGAGGAGTTTAGTAACTAATGATGTTTTGCTTAGTTTCATATATTGTAATTAATCCCATTAACCTGTATTTGCCAATTTAAAATTTTTTGAAGTCTACTATAGTTTTCAATAATGTTTAGTAATGAAATTTCCATTTTATTTAAGTTCAGTATGTTAGTATGCAACACTATTCAACAAAAGATTTCATAATTATTTGCAACAGTTAAAAATTGATGCTTAGATATTGTGTTAGTAAGTGCGTTTAGTTGAAGTCAAACGTGGTTTGTAACCAAAATGGTTGATACAATTTCTTACTCCTCCATGTCTTGGATTTTATTAGTTTATCAAATAATTGCCAATGCGCCATCTCACTCGCATGGATATCGGTGGTATTGATTTGGAATAAAGAGCCGAGATGCAAAACAGCCTATCTTTCAATGCTATGTTTAAGGCATTTATAGTGAGATTTCACCAATATCCTTATAACGAAATGAAGGAGCATGCTTGGTTAGACGTATTGAGAAAAAAGAAAGATTGGATTTTAGCGAAGTGGTGGTGATGCTCCGCGAAGCTTCAATTATGTTTTCTGACAAATTTCTTTGTTATCACAAGATGTTGTCTTCTGATAGTACAACCTAAGTTGTCCATCGCACAATTTAGGTTAGGCTTATAGATATGGAACTTGTTTTATTTTGTTTTCATTTCTAATAAATTTAATTCGATCACACGAATTACATCAGTTGAGTATTGAACTGTAATTTAGATTAGGTGTAAAATTAGATCAGCACCAGTTAATTTGTATTTTAATTTTTTTCAGCCTCTTATAACTCTAATAAGGTTCTCATTTGCCATTTCACTCTCTCAGGTTCTTTTTTGCAGTATGGCCAACGCGTCTTTATTGCCTAAAATCGTTTTACGTAAACCAAACTAGTTTCTATAATATAGGTCTTCCTGCGTGGTTTTACCTAAGCATTAGCAAATTGTGTAATAAAAATCAAGGCCCTCGGAAAATAAGCCATTAATACCCTATACAAATTTTATGGTGATGCACACAATTTGCAACAATTCAAGTTAAACATACTATGAACTTTTGCAACCTGTCATTTACTAAGTACAGTACTGGAAATATGTATTCGATCACCTTGTTATTGTGAATAAATATTGAACATTCATTATAACTAAATGTTACTTTGATTAAGAAAGGAAAATTTGTATGTCTAATACCATAAAATATGAAGAATAACAATTGGCTATTAATTTTTAATCAAAATTAGAAAACTTGTATTGTATTCTGCCACCTGGAAACATTTTAACAAATGAGCAAATCTGAGAAAAGTAAATTCAAAATAAGATACATAAATTAATAATTTATGCAATACCAGCACTTAGCAACAAAATTGTCTCTAATGTTTTGTAGGGTATCCCTTTGAGCCAATATCAGCTTCAAGGCGATCAAGGATTGAAGCAAAAAGTCTTTCAATAAAGATATTGGGAATTGCATAAAATTTCTTTATTGAGCTTCACAGCTAATCTTCAGTGTGAAGAGTATGCTGTCCAATTCGATATTTAACCTCTTTCCACATATTTTCGATAATTTTAAGGTCTGGAGAATGGCCAGGCTAGTCAGCAAGGATAGCAACCCCATTATTGTGGACGAAGTTATTCATTTCTTTTGAGGTATGGCATGGAGCACCATCCTGCTGATACATTGAATCATTTGTAAGGAGAGGCAAGAGAAAGAGTTCCTTTTTTAGAATCCGAGCATATTAAGAGCTTCGGAAAGTACCAGTGATGTGAACAATCTTGCAAGAGCCACACTTCCATATTGCACCCCATACCATTACAGACTTCCCACCATAATTCATGGTCCCCCGAGTAAGTTGAGGAAAGAAATTGAACTTCTGCACAGTTGGTCTTTTTATCAACATTCTTTTCGATGATTATGGCTCAAATCTTGACTCATCTGAAAATATAACATTAGACCAATGTTCAGATGAATTGTCTCTCATTAAATTGGCCCACCTCACTCGGCGTAATCTTTGCTTTGAGGTTAAGAATGGTTTTCTGGGTGCCATTCCTTGCGAAATTCCTCTGAAGTCTTCCTGAGTTTGGCTTGGGGGCAATGATGTTTTCAGAAATGAAACATCTGATGATATCCCCAACAGTACTTTGAGGTCGCTCTACAAGTCGAGCTATATTACGTTGACTCATCCTTTCCAAATGTTTGGAGATAACCAACTCGTGGATGGCCAATGGTACGTAACCAGGCATCATATATAACGAAGAAAGACTGTTGTTAGACTTTTTTAATATACATAGACTGAAAAAAGCTCAATCAATGAAATTCACAACAGATTCTCTTATTCGGTCTGAAGTTTCTGAATAAATTTTTCCAAGAAAAATTTAGCTAACCACAAGCATTGTATCATTTCTCCTTGAGATTTAAAGTAAACAGTGATAATTATGTCTCAACTTTGATGAATTCCTCTTTCTGGAACCCTAAATCGAATTAAAAATATCTATGACATTCTCGGCATCCATTACTTAGAAATGTTTATGACAAAATTTGAGTGGCCGAATTCTTTTTTTTAGTACTGTAATTGAATTTTGTAAAAACAATGTATTTAGCAAATTTAATGCTTGGATATTTTTAATGGGCAAATCATGCTACTAGTGTAGAATCATCACCCAGGCCAGAGATGTGTATTAACTCAGAACTATTTAGAGATGCTGAACTACAGTTTCTTACAAGCGGGGTAATGTCTATCTAGATTAACTATCGTTGTCTCATGTACATGTACACGTTTCTGTTTATCCATACTAAACTGTATTTAGAATCCATGTGATATTAGAGTAACATGTAGCAGCCAAATATTTAGGTAACCGTATGAGAGAGACTCCAGTTAACAATGGGCTCACAGCCCGAAGCGGTATCTGATCACCAAGAAGCCATCCGCCCATCCGCAACAGAGTAATGTTCCATCCATTGATAGACTCAGCTCATTCTCATTTGATCTAATTTTATTATGTGTACCCTAACTATGTGATAATAAAAGGTAGTGCAGACACTATTCGACTTAACTCATTCTCGAACACAAGTGTGACTTTTAGTAGTGTATTAATGCAACCGTTCATTGGCACTAACTGCTGATATAAAAATCTAGTAAATAAATATCGCAGCAGTTTCCTACCCTACATATAATAGTGATACTAACTATTGACACTAGCTGCGGAGAATTAAAAAGGAGTTAAAAACCATTAAGGCTACAAACAAATACTAGCAGCTTCCTAACCTACAGTAACATCAATATATAGAATAACTTCAGTGTATAAAAGGCCATTTTCGGTCATTATAGGTCTAACGTAAATAACAATTTGGATCTAAAATAAGAGATAACAATAAATAACGATAACACACCTAGGGTGGCGATCTCGCCTTATCTCGTATTTGTTACTACATGCAACAAGTGAAATCGATCGATAGCCAGCTAGGCGGCAAGTAAAAAGCCCTTATACCTATTCCTAACTTATATGCATTGTCTCGATCTAGGCAACAAACCATTCCATCCCTCACAGCCTAGTGATCGTTACAAGCATGAATCGCCTAGCTGCGCATTTGTATAAATAATCAAACCAGTAATAATCCAAAGAATATAATCTATCAACTTTCCACACTGCGACGTAGCTATTTATACAGACTTTTAACAACATGTTTGCACTATTCTAACAGNATCTAGATTAACTATCGTTGTCTCATGTACATGTACACGTTTCTGTTTATCCATACTAAACTGTATTTAGAATCCATGTGATATTAGAGTAACATGTAGCAGCCAAATATTTAGGTAACCGTATGAGAGAGACTCCAGTTAACAATGGGCTCACAGCCCGAAGCGGTATCTGATCACCAAGAAGCCATCCGCCCATCCGCAACAGAGTAATGTTCCATCCATTGATAGACTCAGCTCATTCTCATTTGATCTAATTTTATTATGTGTACCCTAACTATGTGATAATAAAAGGTAGTGCAGACACTATTCGACTCAAACACAAGTGTAACTTTCAGTAGTGTATTAATGCAACCGTTCATTGCACTAACTGCTGATATAAAAATCTAGTAAATAAATATCGCAGCAGTTTCCTACCCTACATATAATAGTGATACTAACTATTGACACTAGCTGCGGAGAATTAAAAAGGAGTTAAAAACCATTAAGGCTACAAACAAATATTAGCAGTTTCCTAACTTACAGTAACATTGATACATAAAATAACTTCAATGTATAAAAGGCCATTTTTGGTCATTATAGGTCTAACGTAAATAACAATTTGGATCTAAAAAAAAAAGATAACAATAAATAACAATAACACACCTAGGGTGGCGATCTCGCCTTATCTCGTATTTGTTACTACATGCAACAAGTGAAATCGATCGATAGCCAGCTAGGCGGCAAGTAAAAAGCCCTATTCCTAACTTATATGCATTGTCTCGATCTAGGCAACAAACCATTCCATCTCTCACAGCCTAGTGATCGTTACAAGCATGAATCGCCTAGCTGCGCATTTGTATAAATAATCAAACCAGTAATAATCCAAAGAATATAATCTATCAACTTTCCACACTGCGACGTAGCTATTTATACAGACTTTTAACAACATGTTTGCACTATTCTAACAGTCAAACGAAACACCTGTCTTCTGTTGTGATTTGTCTTCCCACGCCCAGTGTATTGACCTCAAATTAACGAGAAGCATATACTTGGCTTCTTGCACTATATGTTTTTTGCAAATGTTTGTCCACTCACTCAATGCATGAAAAGCCATTAATAGCATTCGTTCTAAACATCAAATTTTTTTCTTTTCTTTATTTCTCTATTTAACTGTTAAAATTTGTAGTTTTAGAATGATTATGCTACATTAGTCTTTCAAATATTTTAGACTAAAAGTAATATGCAGATATATAGTGTGATTTGCCCAGAGGATCTGTTTACAGAGGAATGTAGGAAATCTCCAACTGAATCTCATTAATGTTAATGAATTATGCTGGTGGTTAACCATGAACAAATTGGATAGAGAAGTAGTTTCCTTGGACTAATTGTGATATCATTTCACTATAACTCACTACTTTAAAACAACTGTAAATAATACTTCGCCTCGGTTGATACTGACTTTGACCACCGTGGAGGAAGAGGTTTCTACCATCTTGCAAAAGGTTTTCAAGTGAAGAGACGGTATGCTGTAATATTTGTGTATTTGGGAGCCAATGATTTATTCCAAACGGCGAAATTTAAAGAAAATGTCAGGCAGACTATGGAAAATTTGAGGGAGGTCAGACAAAATAGTTATACTTCCAATTTATCCTGTGCCACAAAGGTATTTAAATCGGAGAAAGGATTTTAACAAAATACTGGAGGAAATCTGCAAAGATTTAACATACGCAATCTATGACAAACAAATCGTACCCACATGCTGTTCGAAAGAAAAAAATTAGTGAAAATAGTCCGCACTTTGTAAAATCGGAATTAATCAATATTATGCGCTATATTGCAAGGGTTATAAATAAACATCTTTAAATTTGTTTTCATTTGTCATTAATAAATATATAAATATATTTCTTTAATATCTTCTGTATTACAAGAATTAAATTAATAGGAAATGCTATACACTTATTATTACTATGTTTATCTGAAAGTAATTCATGGTGTAGTGGTAACACATCCCTTTATGGGAAGGCGCAAGTTCGATTCTTGCTGAATTATTTGTTTAAGTTTATTGAAAATATATTCAATAGTATTATTTAAGTATTGAATTCTTGTATAATTAGTACTTAAAATTTATATTTCGCGCTTTATGTTGAGATGCATGTTATAAAATAATTTCAATTGAATTGGGCAAGGAATTCTTTTACAGCCAGTGAAACTGTAAATATATAATGTTATATACATGATACGAATTTAAATAAAAAATGAATATAAGAATGTATAACTTAAGAAGAACATGCTGGATTCGAACCAACTACTCATAAATGAGCAAGCCATACTGTTCTCTGATTCTAATACTGAAAATTATAAATGAAAAACATATATTTTAGAAAATGTATAACTATACAGTTTGAAATTAAGAAGAACATGTTGGATTCGAACCAACTACTCATAAATGAGCAAGCCATACTGTTCTCTGATTCTAATACTGAAAATTATAAATGCAAAATATATATGTATATATGGATAAATATACCTTTTGTATATATACATACAATATAAGTTCTGTTAAATATAAAACAATTTCTGGGTAATAAGAATTTATGAAATTTAATACTAGTGCTATTATTCAGTGTACATAAGTTCATTAACAAAAAATATATGATTGTTTCAATATACTAGTCCTTTTGATGGTCTAAAACTACAAACGTACACTTTAAAATTATTTATAGTTTGACCATATAATGTATGAATATTCACATTTTTAACCACACTTCATCCCTTAGCACACGTCAATCAATTTTTACACATGTATGCGAACGCTGGGGAAAAACTAAATGTACCAAGGACAGAAACTAAACACACAAGGGAAAAACTAAATGTACCAAGGGCAGAAACTAAAAACACAAGGGAAAAACTAAATGTACCAAGGACAGAAACTAAAAACACAAGGGAAAAACTAAATGTACCAAGGGCAGAAACTGAAAACACAAGGGAAAACTAAATGTACCAAGGGCAGAAACTAAAAACACAAGGGAAAAACTAAATGTACCAAGGACAGAAACTAAAAACACAAGGGAAAAACTAAATGTACCAAGGACAGAAACTAAAAACACAAAGCATTAACATGCTAAATAATTTAACACAAAATTTTATAAATGAAATTTAAGTACAGGAGGATATAAATTAACAGTAGAAATCATCTTGTCAAATGATTTTTATTAATGTGTATTCTATATAATGCATAATCTTTTCAGCAAATAGTAAAATTTATCGTTCAACTACATAATGTAATTTGTAGAATGCCTTAAAATGGGTATTTACGTGCGATATTAAATAAAATACATAAAAACAAAACCATTAATGCTTCAAAATACGAAAAACTCTGAATATACAACAAGGAAATGTCGAATTTAAGTGTATGTACGTTTTTCTTTCTCCTTTTTTAAAGTTTATGCTAAAACTCTCATAAAATTTATATTTTGTTAAATGTCTATGAAAAAAAGATATCTTCATTTTAACACATTATTCAGTTTTCACAATGATTCAAGTGGTGACGGTTGAATTCATTCAATAATGTAAGTTATTTTTGCATTTTAAAAAGTTAATATTACTAGCTTTGTTTCATGTGATTACAAATTATTATAAATCATTTTCTAAAGTTTATACTAAAACCGTCATGAAGTTTGAATTTGGTTCAATGCTTATGACGTAAAGATGTCTTTATTTTAACAGATTATTCAGTTTTACAGCGATTCAAGTGGTGATGGTTGAATTTATTTAAAGATGTAAGTTAGTTTTGCATTTTAAAAAGTTAATATTATAAATAGCTTTGTTTCATGTGATTTCAAAATTATATACAAATTTCACAATGTTTTTACACGTTTAACATTTTTGCTAACAAAAATTTAAATAAGACTTGTTGATAATTTCGAGATCTATGCATTTAGAAACGTAAATTGGAGGTATATACAAAGTTAAAACATTATGCAAAACGAATATTTGACAAATGTGTTAAAATATGTACTAATGAAACCATAACAAAAGGAAACGTGTCAAATGTATAAAAACTTATAGGAATACCTCAAAAAAACTGGATCTAAATCTAGTAATAAATATACATATTTTATACTCTCAAATAGTGGAAAAATACTTGGAAATTCAAAATATATTGACATTCTCTCCAATGCTATGATTTAGAAACTCTAACAATATCAGATTTATTTTTAAAAATTCTCAATCTCTATATGATTTTAAAACATTTATTAGGGAAATTGAGTTAAAATCCGGTTTTCCTAATTGCATATTGCGAGATATAAATTTTATATATGAAGACAATGAGTAAATTGCTTTGAAGAACTATTTATTTCATTTTAACAGTTTACTTTGATAACCATAATCATTTTTCAATTTCATGAGCGCTTAATACTATTTTGCAAACTGTGTATGACTATGTTTTGTAAAATCAATAAATTTAATCCTTTTTGCGTAAATGTTTTTTTTATCAAAATGTGTTAGTCTTTTTGTAATTAAGAATGTTTTGCGAGTTTCATGACATCTAATTGATTCGTTTTTGAAATGGCGCTATTTTTTCATTTGCGATTATCAAATTTTACTCATTGACTGAAAAAAAATGCGAATGTTAACGTTTTTTAACATTGTAAAGTTGTGTATATCATTGAAAGCATTTTGTTTTTAGTTTAGAAATTTGAAGTTTCATTTTCCACTTTGTAGATCAATACATAAATGCACATGTTAGGAATAATATTATCAACGATTTTCATATCCTTTTCTAAGGTTTATACAATACGTGTGTTATTATCTAATTTTCTCAGAATTCTGCATCTCATGAGCGTTTGAAAATTCATACAATTTATTATTTTGAAAAGCAAGTAAAAATGATAATTTTTTAAGTTAATGCACTTTGTGTCAAGCCGAGGTATTTATTTGTTGTGAGATTTTGTTCTTTTGTTGGCATCTCATAAATGTTGAATACTATTTGGGAAAGTAAACAAATTTTTATTATGTAAAGACTAATAAATATATCATTTTTTAACCACATGTACTTTCTGTGAAACAATTCAAACCTTTGTTAAACATTGATTGTATTCAACGTATTAAAATATTTATTTTTATAAATAAAATCTGTATAAAATAAAATCTGAATTTACAATAAAGATTACTCGTATTTTTGTGCATTAACGTTTTTCTTACTCATTCTTGAAAGTTTATACTAATAACCTCATGAAATTTTCATTTTGTTCAATGATGAAAAGATATCTTAATTTTAACATAATATTCAGTTTTTTACAATGATTTTGACTAATTTGATCAGTTGAATTCATGTATACAAATGGAAAAATTAAATGTATATCAGTACTGAAAGGAAAAATTAAATGTATATCAGTACTGAAAGAATGGATTGACGTCTACAAACGTAGAAAAGTCATAAGCCATGTAAACTGAAAGAAAGGAAAAACGTCGAAAAAAAATGTAAGTCTACAAATGTGAAATCGTCAGAAAAGAAATGTAAGTCACAAATGTGAAAAAACGTCTGAAAGGAAATGTAAGTAATAAACATGGAAAAGCATTGTAAAAAAACATGTAAGTCACAAATGTGAAAAAACTTTTGAAAAGAAATGTAAGTCACGAACATGAAAAAACATTGGAAAAAATGTAAGTCTACAATCGTGGAAAAGTCATATATCGATTATTTATTTAATTCTTAATATAAAAGACACCAATAAAATTTTAAATATAAGCAATTTATTATAACATCATATTTATATTTTTAAACGTTTTGTATATATGTGTATCAATAAACCATTTTATGTTACTAATAATCCAACTTGTGAAAAAATTCTAGTTTTATATGATTTGAAAATGTTTTAATTAATTGTTAAATTGATTTGGATGTCATGTTTGGTAGATATGAATCTCTACAAATGGATACATTTTTGACATTTGAACAATAGATAACAAATTATGCATTGTCTGTAGAGAGATTGTACACACAGACACAGCTGTATAATGGAATTTTACTGTGTTTATAGTTGTTTACATTCTGGCATTTGAACAATGGCCTTAGATAAACTATGTTGACACTACGAAAGCATACAACTTACATAGTACAGAATAATGGGATTTCACATTTATGAAACAAAGACAACTACTCTGAAAGATTTCAAACTTTTTGGTAAGCTATTTTTATAATTAAATATCAAATATTGTTTTGATTCTTAACACTTTTTGCAATATTATCTCTAGTTAGTTTTACAGATATTTCTTTTAAAAACAATTTTATTTTAATGAATTGCTGCGAATTTACTGTCCGATGTTAAATTAATTATATACTTTATAGAAACGTTGTTTGTTTGTTAATACACATTTTTAATTGAATTTATTTAAACTTTTATTTATCATACTACTGGTACCATTGTTGGCAAAATGTTTCTTTAATTTTTCACCACTATTTTACTTAATGTCACCAATATTTGTTTTTGGTTTAGCTTATCCTTTATAAGGATAATGAATTTACATATGATGAAAGTCATTGTCATGAATGGTTTGCTGGTGGATGTTGTCAAATATTAAGAGCCATGGTGTTTATAGTAAAGAAAATTATAAGAAATGTACTGCTAATTTGAATGATGACTAGGGTTAGACAAAACGTGGACTACACAAAAGAGGACGATTATTCAAAAAATTTTCTCTCTCAGTCACTGGAAGATTTTGTCAAGGAAGTATTTTTTATACTGCATATGTAGCATTCAAACCCTTCTAACTGGACGATAAAAACAAAATAAATTGTGTTAAATAAACTTTAAAAAATTTTTCAAGAAACCATTCATAATCAAAAACGTCCTTTATGATTAAAGTTAGTTACTGCATGCCTCAACTTCAGAATATGTATAAGCGACTTTTTAAATAATTTTATATCCCCGACAATTTCTAAATTGCCTGAAATTTTATGTGCAATGTTTTAATAATTTTAGATTGTGGGTTGACTAGCTACGAAATTGTCAATATCAAAAATCGACTTGTAAAAATTATATGTCTAAAAGAGAATTATTGAAAATTTATAAATTTTGAATTGTACTTTATTTTTAAGTGCAACGGATTTTTTTCAGTAGTTTCAATATGGATAGGCTAGCTATGTTAAAATGAAAGGAAAATATAAACAATATGCAATACACGCCCTTCTGTTCTGAACAAGATACATTTGAATTATATAGTAGTGACTAAAAGTAATGAAACACTGTGTTGTAAAATAATGAA
>CABFPE010000255.1:414240-451296 GCA_900660155.1 Hofstenia miamia
ATATATATATATATATATATATGAATTTAAGAGAACCACAGTGTTTGCTTGATAACAAGCTTCATTAATTTATGTTATATTTTAATAGGCTTTTCCATGAGATACTTTTCTTTCATATCCCATACAATTTATGCCTGTCTCATCTCACGGCATTTCTATTAGAATATTTATGAAAGTTGAAGTTTGGTCTTTATACTAAGTAGGCCTACATGTACAGGCCTATACAGTATAATCTCGACTTAGCGCCAACCCGGATTTACCGCCCACATTTGCTTGCATGAAGCGATTTCTAGTGAAAAATTTAGCCACCCTGTGTAAATCCCGGCACAATGACATAGATGAACTCTGATTTAGCACCATCATAAAAAACCAAGCATATTTTTTGAACTATATTAAAAATGCATTGCTTTATTTGCGAATGTGAATCCATGTCTGAACAGCGTTTCGGGAATATTTATTGCTGAAATTACATCTAAAATGAAACAGGAAAAAACAACTCATGTTTTAACATTAAAAAGACTGGTGTCTTTTTAATAGGACAACAGTTTATCCACACTTTCAAAAAATATTTCGTCAAGCTTATTTAGGAGATTTTGAAATCGAAAGCTAGAGCCATGAACACATCTATTGGGAAAAATGCTTGCATGTACTTTTGAAAATTTGTACTAAAGTGTTTTTTTTTCGTTTTTAGGCTACAAGCATTTTTTGAGACACATGAAAAACTTGAGTAATTTCCTGAGCAGTTTAAGGTTAAAACACTACATGTCTTCTTTTTTCTTAAATTTGTGTTAAATGTAATAATAATACATATTGGGAATAGTGATACATGTAATATTGTAACAATTCCAGCTATAATATGCGCAATCCAGGTTTAGCACCAAAATTGTCTTTGTACAAACAGTGGCGTTAAATTGGGGTTATACTGTAGATATATTTTATGAATTCTATTTTGTTGCACATACGCAACTGTAAATTTCATTCAAAATTTAGTTTACAATATTACTGCCCTGGGAAATACAAATGTGTGCTTTCGTCCCACCTCATTCAATCCCATTCCAACACTGATTTTTAAAGTTATTTTATCAAAGTATTGCTAAATGCGATAAATTCTTGCAAATTACTTAGGGAATTTTGTTTGTCATGTTTTCTGTTATAGATTTATTTCAGTTACTCAAAGATTTGTTTCCTTGGATTTTATAGAATATTTAGATTTTTTCATCAACTATTATCATATTTATAATGCGATTGTTGAATATAGTACTAATTAATATTAGTTTTATTAATTTTATAAACTTTTAATGAATAAATTCAAATTAAATATAATTCTATTCGTGGATATCCTATGTTCAAAGTAGACTTTGTATGGACTGAACAAAATATTGTTTATTTGAATTAATATACTTACTAATAAAATATAGGTAGAGATTCGTCCAACTACATTTCCAGATAAGATCATGGTTGTAAATGGACTAGGTCAAATTTTTCCTATTTTAGTGGGGTTGAGTCAAGCAATGAAAGAAAATATATATTTATATAAATTGGTTGTGGCAATTATTCAAATTTATATGTCATTGAATGTAGTGTTCTGCGGCCAAGGCAATTTTCTTGGCCGTAGCCGGCTATGCAAAATAAATTTTGACTTAACCAACCATTGGGTGTAAGTCTTTAGCCGTAGTGGCCATTTGCCGTAATGCTGTAGCTTTTCGCTACTACTAATTGTAAAATACTGCAATTTTCAATGGAATGATTAAAACATGCTCATAGTTCGAACAATTAAAGAAAATAAAGCGACTAAGTTTAAAATACAAAACACAAATAAAAATCATTAAAATATATTGTTCATCATAATGCTCAGAAATTAATCTTAGCCGCCCGTTGCCCGTAATACTTTAGCCTTATCTGGATGTTAGCTGTGAATTTTTTCCATAGTCGGCGTTTTTACTACTGCTAAGTCAAATACTGCAATTTTTAATGGAATGATTAAAACATGCTCATAGTTCGAGCAATTAAAGAAAATGTTCAAAGCGACTAAGTTTAAAAAACAAAAACACAAATAAAAATCATTAAAATATATTGTTCATCATAATGCTCAGAAATTAATCTTAGCCGCCCGTTGCCCGTAATACTTTAGCCTTATCTGGATGTTAGCTGTGAATTTTTTCCATAGTCGGCGTTTTTACTACTGCATTATGCAATAGCATGTACGTTTGCAGGAAAATTATATATTGTTTGTGTTAACTTCTTAAACTACAGTATATAAGAGCATTAAATTTTCAGTACGATGTGTTGGAAACTTTGAACATAAAGTTAAACAAAAGCGCGATTGCAACAGGTCTAAGATTACCCGTCTCAAAAATTCTAATTTTTTACAGAATTACTCAAGACATTTTTGGGTAATTTGCTGCTAATATACAAATTTAGTTTTAATACAAAGCACAAATTGTGTGCAAAATGTTTTTATTATATATAGTTTAACTGTTAGAACCCGTTTTATTGTTACTGCGTAGACACGATTTATTGGTACCCCGCAGACAGGGGCGGATCTAGAAGTTTCTTATGAGGGTACTGAAGCTCTTAAACTTTTCCATAATATTTTTCATTCTAGGTTTGATTAAATTTGAATCCTCATCCATTTCTCCACATGTTATAATAACAATTGGAAACTTTTGCTGATGTTCTAGTTCGCAGTTTCTACTATTGAGTTTGAATATATGTTTATACATAGATATATCTATTTCTAGCCCCGTACTAAATTTTAATTTGCTGAAATTAACAAAACAGAATAT
Source organism: Hofstenia miamia (assembly GCA_900660155.1). Taxonomy (NCBI): domain Eukaryota; kingdom Metazoa; phylum Xenacoelomorpha; order Acoela; family Hofsteniidae; genus Hofstenia; species Hofstenia miamia. The sequence continues at coordinate 417,027 of CABFPE010000255.1, forward strand.
TGAACGGAGCTTTTACAGACATAGTTTAGTTTAGCTGGTAAATATAATAGCAAATAGTAAATCAAAATGGTTTCAGTCTTATTTGAACGTGAAAAGTTAGTCCCGATTTCGTACCGATGCTATATCATGTCTTTTTTCCCAGTACCGCCACCTGGCCCGGTATCAAGACCAGTAATGCAACTCTTTCTTCAGGATTCTATTGCCGCTACCACCATCATTGTTTTGTGAAATCTGGCGTGTGAAGAAGACACTACTACATTTTACTTTTCATTTGCATTGATGGTTGGACAATCTTTAGAATCAAATTTTTTTGCATAATTTGGTAATTACAATTTCAAATTATTCGGGTATAGGAAAAAGAGGTCTAGAAATGGGGATATCCTATCAATAACTTTTAAACTAGTGATTCTTAGCAAATCGGTAATACAGTTTGTTCAGTTGGTGTTGAAAGTGCTCTGCAGAAATACTGTGAAAGACGATTTTGAGGGCGGCCTCCAATTCTTCATTTGAATTGAATCTTTGGTTGTTCATTTTCCATTTCAACTCTTAGAAGAACCATCGATCGCAAATGTTGAAATCTGGGCTGCAGAGTGCTTGGAAGACAAGCTCCGTTTTTTTTCTCACAAAAATGCCTTGTTCAAAGATGCAACATGTGGTCGGGCATTGTCATGCTGGCAGTGTAATTCCTGGACTTCTTCTCAATTTCCTTCAAAGTTCCCCAGTTTCTTGAACAAATTCTACGAAGACTTGGGCGTCGATTTTTTCGCGATGAGGCAAAGCCCAGATGCTGAGCTTTTTGTCACGAGTGAAGGCCAACAGCACCAAGCCTTTTTTCGTTGTCATCTTCGTCGGCCTCACAATTTGGGCCGTTGGGTTTCTTGCTTGTTCATTGACGAAGAGAAAAAGGACCACGAGCAGCATTTGGAAGGATTCATGACTTCTCAACTTCAAGTTCAATAATGAAAGTCAAACTGATTTCGAGGCTTTTATAGGCACATTAAAATTTGGAAAATGATTAAATTCTATTACTTTACCAAATATGGATAAAATTGCCGCACCCGTGAAAGTTGATATATCTTTCTTCGCCATAGAAAGCTATTGGATTAGAGAATTGCACTGATACTTTTAAAATTTGATATGACATCAATTTATGGTAATATGCGTGATTTTAAGCTCATATCACAAGGATAACTTAAGTTATTTAGAAAAACTCATTACTTTCTAGTCAGCCCAAATAATAGAAAGTGCTTCTTGCACTGCATATAATAATACACTTACTATTATTATTGTTTTCAATAATATTATGAAATATAACATAATGTGGAAATTAATATAATATTAAAAATATAATATAATATGATATAATTATAATTGCGAAATTCATATACATATATATATATATATATATATATATATGTATATAAATATATATATATATAATTATATGATATATACTTGGCATACTTGTCGAGCTTAGGATATATTTAATACAGTTGCGTATATTTTGTCAACTAATCAAATATTAGATTTCAAGAACAATTGCTATGCATATATAGAAGGTTATATTTATCAAGAAATTTTTCTTGTTTTTGAAAGTTTAATTGAAATAAGGCAAATTTGTTATTTACCACATATTTATGAAGATTTGTTTTGCAGTTGTTACTATCATCTACTAAATTTGGAAAGTCAAAATGTCATGCTACATCACACTCAATTGATAGCAGTTACAACTAATTAGATCACAAATATCTAATAAATACTAGAAAAGCACCGGAGAGCGCAGACCTCCGCCACGCAGGTTATGTCTTCCAGATCACCACCAAAATTTAATGGATTCCTCCTTGGGCGGAGACGCACTTCTGGTGAAAATTTGATGTCAATCCATCGATTACTTTTTCCGTAAAGTTTCTAACAGACAAAAAGACATATATAATAATTAGCAGATGGGGAGGGACTTTAGAAGTCCCCTCTTATAAATCGCCAGATTTCAGAATTTGAATTAGAAAATTTGTAATTTTTTTCATTCAGAATGCTGATATACTTGTCCGTGTTAATCTAAGTAACAATAATGACTAAGGCAACCCACGCCATGATGCTTGGATGATGTCTGATTGCTGCTGAAGTTGAGGTGTAGCAGGATTGAATCTTGATGATTCTACATTGGGAGTACAGAGCATCTGAAATGTTGTCATTGATGTACTTAACATTTTTAAATTGATCCAGTTTATGGCATTTGTAATACACACAAAGAGCCAGTTTAATCGAGAATTTTGATTGTGTATGATATAGTAGTTGAGAAATATCCAAATTATGCTGACTTCAACAAAAACAGTGATATTGTCAGTGACAAGCATCTAGGGAATTAAAATAGCTCAAATATAGGAATCTATGGTTTAAATTGCCAAACCCTGGATCGTTTTGCAAGTTTAATGCAAAAATTTTTCACTAATTTGGAATTTTCCAACTTTTTACTAAGGCTCCACAAATTAACCTCCGTTTTGCTTCTCCATGGAGGACTGCAGTCCCATTGTCCCTCCCCCCCTCAAATCCATCCCTGCCCGCAGATATTTTTGAAAAACATTAATAATGTATGGTTTAAATAAGTTTAAGGAAAAGGTTTTATCATGTAGCCATCAGATGTTCCATTTAGCTATCTCTTTTTGAGGACCACAGCCATGCACAGTATAACTTGGTTATCATACAGTATGTTATTGGGTATCTACAAGATGGACGCGGACTGGTCCGCATGAGACACGCTGAAAACCACAATGAATTGAATGCTGGATGAAGTGTGGGGCACAACTTTGTACTAGTCTAGTTTAAAGAATATTTTCTCAGCAGATTTTGTTTTGCAGGGTGCAATCAACAAGCCATTTCAGGCTTTTACTTAAAATTTAGTTTGTTGTTGTTCAAAACAATTTCTGATTTTGTAGTATTTTGTTGTTATAGTAGCATACTGATTATTTTAGAGAACCCAAGCAAGACAACAAGATAACCACACACTCAAGCATATTATTCTTGAAATTAAAGTATATCATACACATATATACATGCACATTATTTATCTACTAATATAGACAAAATACAGAAAAGTTGGATATCGTCAGTAAGGTACATTTTAAATGAGAACAAGCTCTGAGCCAAATTCAAGAAGTTCTTCTGCGGAAGTTAAACGAAGAATTTGTAAAAATCGACCCTGCAGACAACATCGATGAGATTAAAGAGTTTAATGAAAAAATGTTAGTCAGAAATTTCCAAAATGAATTTGTTTTATTTTAAGTACTCATACAGCATATTATGGTATGGCTGTATTAATTTAATAATGGGATGTTATACATGTATTTATGATAATGGTTCAACTATGGCTAGACAATAATCCAACCCTCTTAAAAAGTCTCTAATTCTATATATATATATATATATATATATATATATGTATATATGAAAATAAATTATTTCAACAGCTTCTAAATAATAAACTGTTTTAGCCACAATGATGGCGATCACTCATAAAGCAAGCCATGAAAGCATAAACAATTATATCAAAAAAATGTTATAAAATATTTAGAACAGCAACTTTTTATTAAAAAATTATTTTTTGTTAATTTTTTAGTTTATAGCTATTAATAAAATTGCTTAGAAATGCAAATTTTGAAAGAAAAAAATTCTAGAGAGCAGTGTTCAAAAGGTTTGGGTTTGCCAAATTTATCATTTTGCTTAGGTTACAATAAAGTTCAATGACAACTTCTGTAGTGATGGACAACTAATATATCTAGAGTAAGTATATATTATTCGGACTATTTTTATATTTATATATATATTTATATTATATATTTTAAAAAATTGCTGCCCTAATAATATATTTATTACAAAAATGTTTTCAATTTTGAAATCAACAGTCTTTTGAAAGCAATTGTCAATTGTTTCTGCGACACTTTATCAATGAAGAAGGTGCGGATTTCACTAAATTTCATAAGAATTTCTTCTGCATAATCTGTTTGAAATTTCAAATTTTTTACCCAAGCTACCTAATAGCAGGTATACATCTACATTTGTTGTTATATTAGTTAACTAAGTGCACTGCTCATTTGAAAAAATTTAATTATCATTTGCTATTCTGATACAGGAACAATTATTGAACTCAATAATTCAATTTCAATTATACAAGACTATAATAAAATTAAGATTCTCCAAAAATATCCTTCACTCCAAATCCAATATAACTGTAATAACATGAAGTTGTCTTTTGGACGTCTTTAAGTCAACATTTATAGTCGTCCAAAGACGTCAATATCTGTTTGCCCAATGTACACAAAAACGATATAATTTGATAAAATATTATTCATGATTTGCTAAAAACCCTTTTACATGAAGTTACTTAATAGTGATATCTTTCACAGCATGTGATTTTTTAAACCAGGCTTCTGAACTTTACACAATCACACTTCCTACTAATTTTGCTCACAAACAGTACCATTAATATATTTTAAAAAGTGGTCTTTTATAATGGAAATTTTGACATGTGAATATCACTTTTGTAAGATTCAATTTTTTTATATTGGCTTTTTCATTATTGTATGCTTCTATTAACTTTTAATAATTATTTATATTTTAAGGAATTGTTGAAGCCAAAATATATATTTACATAATTCATTCCAACCTGTGTAAAATATTTATGTTTAAAATTAATGCATGGTTAACTTAAGAAAATATGGAATAATTTATGAAACAATTAATTTTCTTTCCAGCATTATGTGACATTATAAGAAAATGACTAAACTTCGTTTAGAAACATTAATATTTTTAGGAAAAATAGCAAAGAATAAATAATTTTCAATCTTTACAAGAGTGTTGCTAGATGTGTCAAGAGTAAATCTAGTAAAAACTTCTCTATAAATGATAATAGTGGCATAGTTTGTAATCAAAACTTCCAAATGTTTGCTTGTGTTTAAGTATTCAAAAATTTAGTGATGATAATTATAGGTTGTCAAAGTTATCAGATTGCATTACTTTATTGCATGTGAAAGGTGTTTGGAAAATCAATCTTAAAATTATCTTAGCAAATCATGCTGTTTTTGTGTCAATTGCCCAAGCAGATATTTATGTCTTTTGTATGGCTATAAATTTTGATTTAAAAACCTCCAACATACAATTTCATATTACTAGGGTTATCACTCATAAGCACTTCTTAAGCTTGCACTTTGGCTATTTTAAAACCAAATTAAGCAAAAAATTGGTCCACAATAAGCTATCAAATTACCATTTGAATGATAAATATGCACGTTTTAAGCACTTATTGTCTTTCTATAAATGAAAAAAACAAGTCACAATATGCACATTTTAACCAATATTGTGTAACTTGGGTTAGTCATACAATAAACATTTGATGGCATAAAGTCAAAAATCCAAAAGATTTGAAATTCATTAGACATGCAATATACAAATCAAATATCCAGGAAAGTTTTTTAAATTGTAGTGTACAGATATAAATACAATCACTTTTGCATGTACAGTACTATTGCAAATAACAGTGACACATCATATGAAATAAACACACCAAAGGAAAAATGAGCAGTTTATTTGGAAATTGGAATGGATAATAACCAACATCAACTAGCAAGTTTCAATACATAAAACAATATATAAAACAAAGTTTTACCTATTGCTAAATTGTCCATAATGGTCATTATTGCAAGTTTTTGGGCATTAGAGTGAGATTCATAAACACAACTACTAGCAAAAGCAAAACAGACAGAATTTCATCTTTAAAAGTTGGAATTAAGCCTATTACAAATCAGTTCAAAACAATAACAAAAAGTAAAGTTATTTGCGTGAATAATATGCTTCAACATCCTTCAAGAACATCAATACTAAATTGTTATACTGTTCCAGGGATTATTCTTCACTGATTTGTTCAAAACTTCAAAAGCTACAAAAAATGAAACATTCAAATATGTCTAAGAATGATAAGATTGATAATTTGGGCTTTGTTGAAAGCATGACATGATACAATGTTCTAGCTCCAAACAAACTACACCAAATTGATTATTGACGCAAACAAAAATGTACATTAATTCACTTCTTTGAGGAGTAAGATGTCTTAATATAAAGTTAATTATAAAGCCAAAACTCTTCAAAAGGATAATAAAAGCTAAGAAGAAAATTCTGCAATTGAGGATTAAAAAATTGTAAGAACAAATAAAGGTGGTTCTTCCAACAACTAGATGTTGAGAAATAATAAATATAATTTGTGTAATTAGCAGAGAAAAAGACATAATTGGCCCCATTTCACAATAAAAGATATTGCATAAATATTTTTGAAAGTTTTCTATTTGGATAAATTTAAGTGATCAGCACACTTCAAATTTTAAGCATAGATATGGCTTGTACTACAAATTCAATAAAACTTTAATTGTATAATTTAAATACCAACATCTATCTTGTATCACAAAGTCAAAAAATTAAATACTAATGTCTGGTTTTTATTTTTTTATAATTTTTTACACCAACATCCATTAGTACTCTCATGACATTCATGATATAACAACAATTTAAAGAAGACTTCTACAATGACACAATGGTACCTTGTCCCAAAGAAGAACAATTGTGCACAAGTTATCACTCCTTAGAGACTTATCAAATGCATACAATATTGAGTTTTTTCAAGTATTTCTCAATAAAAATACATTTAATAAATTATAGAAACTTATAAAGGAAGCTTATTTTGATTACCAAATAAAGAGAATCATCAAATCAACACATACAATTTGCTTATTAATCACTGCTTAGAAGCATTGTGCCAATTAGGGCTTCCTAATCAATGAATTTGTAGACAGGAATCAATAAGTGCTAGAGTCAACTGTAAAAACTGCACCAGGCTGAGAGAGACTTCCACTCTTTTATTGTTATCTTAATAGTGGGTGTGACTCCAAAAACTAATTCTACTTCTTGATTTCTAGTGGTTAATTATGTAGATATATATCTAGTTACAACTTAATTGTAGTAATATGGCAACATGACTCCTTTTAGATCAACAAGCAGTATATAACAGGAACAAAACTTGAAGTGGAACCATGCATTTAAAGATGAATCAACTTCTTGACTCAGTGACTGTGGTTGTCATGTAGTGTGGTGTTTCCCAGTGTTGCTTACCTCTAATACATTTTTACAATGATAATTCTTGTTATTGTTCACACTAAATGCATTTTCACAACCTGACTGCATTAGCTTATTAATTTCCCTACATATAATTAACAGGCCATATAAGTAACTACATGCTCCTACATACATGTGAGTGATCACTGTGGCCAGCAGAAACAAGATGGAAAACCAAATCTTTTAATTTTATTGAAAATCTTGAAGTTTTATTTGTACCAAATGTGGTAGTTATATACAATTTAGTTGAACTTTGGTTTTCTAAACTTGCTCCAAGTATTAAACGATTTTATGGTTAGTATAAATTGGCATCTAGCAGAACTCCTGATCTGCCTTAATATTATTCAATGACATTATAAGGTTCAATCCATTTAGTTAATTACACATATGATAACAACAGATAGCAATTAAGCCACATGGTATTAATCATAGGTGGCTCATACAGTAAAGCAAAGCAAGCAGTGTTTGCCTAATAATTTTTATGATAAATAAATTTCATTCTGATTTGCATGAATATATTTTTCCAAATATAGAAATCATAAATTATTGTAGTTTGTGGTTTGTTTTATAACAAGAATCAAGTAATTATATGAATTTAATAGACCAAAATTAAAAAAAGATATACATTTGAGTGAGGATCGTATTTGGATGTAGTTTTTTTTGCATTTTTACAATATTTCTAAATAGAAAAGGTAGCCATTAGCTTTGCCTTTACAGAAATTAGAAAATTTATAGGATGTGTAAATGAAAGATGACTATGAAACTAATTTATTCAAATACAACATGGATAATTTAACATTGATATTTTTTGAAATAATTTGACGTCATGTACACTCAAATGAAGACCAGATTCACAACTTTGGTGTGTGGTTTTGTAGAATTAATAATTTCTAAAAACTTTGAGCATTTTAAATGTCATTTCTCTCAGCTGCAAGGGATTGTAAATGAAGTGTCAAATTTCTACAAATATAAGAAAAATCAATGACTGGTACATACGTTTTCGTGGATTAACTCAAAAATATGTAACATGAAGGAAATTTGAAAGAAAATTAAAATCTCGTAAATAATCAAAAATCGACATAAGAACTTACGACAGTATATGACGGATTTATAATATACGATATTACAGCAGCCTAATGCAATAAGTATTACTTTTGAATTATGACTTAAGAATCAATATATTTTGTGTAACAGGCATTATTTGATTTGGGCTATATTTTTAAATATGATGATTCTATTATATTGATAAATTTCATTCATTCATTAACAGATGGGTGCACAACAATCTTCGAATTCCAGAAATGAGATTGATGAGGCTCTTCATAATTTTATACGGCACGGGCTTATAGGCGAAAGAACTGGTACTCTAGAACTATTTTCTAGTTTGAATCACTCAGGTAATGTTGCAATCCTTCTATTCAATAATATAACATGTTTCTTTTAATAATTTACTTTCATCGTTCAATTTGGAAACAAAAATGTGAATATCGGATAAATTTTAACCATATTTCTACTTTTTCCTTATGTATTTACTAAAGTACCCACCTGAATACCCGTCAACATGGTATGTTTTCGAATTTGAAAAATGATGAAAATCTTTTCTGTTTAATAAAAATGAATAGAAAGCACGTTTATGTAAAGCTTTTAACTTTTGGTTGCGGCTGCTCTTCACTAATTTTTATATTTGATGGCTTTATTTTTATTTTATTTTTTATACAATTTATATAATATTGCAAAATATTAAAACTGGAATAATTAAATTCAAAAGAAAACAAACAAAATGAGAACTTGCTGCTGCGATTGGATTTCTTGCTATGCATATACCTTCATATTTTCATCTAATACGTAAATTGCGTTTTATTCATTTCGATATTTTAGAACTTGAAAAGATATCTTCTATACGTTACAGCAAATCGGCTAGCTCCTCTATTCAAAAACATGTTATTCACAAAGCTAGTGCATCTTCACTATTTCCAAATGAGATCCCGCAAATAAAAGATGATTCAATTGTCTTTACAGGTAACGTTTCCATTCTATTGAGATAATGGCTGTAGCTAATAATGGGATTCGAATTTAGGTTTTTGCACATCAGGAGAAAAAATTTGTTTATCAGATTATTCATACAGCGTGTTCGACCGCATACCACATTCATTTTATCCAGTTTCATTCGTTCATCCGCAACTAACCAATTTTATTTTGCTTGTTGCTGTAGACGCAAAGTATTTGCCAGATCGCAGATCTGGATCTGCTCTTATGGGTATGTAATTGTTTGCATCTGCACATTAAATACTATATTTGATCAGACAATCATTTAGATTTTTTGGTTGTGGTCACGTCGTACCACATTGCCAACACGGTGATTAAGTTCTTGTTTACAAGAGCTTCATGATTCGATCGCTCAAGGGACATTTTGAACATGTTTTTCTTTGTATTTTCAGATTAAATCTAGATTATGAATACGTATATTTGGTATATAATACGTTTAAAATGTTTTTTCACAAAAAATTCTACTCACCTTTATACATTTATATATATATATATATGCAAATTAATAACCTAAGACAATGTCTTTTAGGATATTTTTCAAAAAAATTATTTATTCTCCTATTGTGTATGCCTATAGTAACATGTCTTTTTTGATTTTTGATTGAGTGACATTTAGTCCGAAGATTATTTTAATATTATAACTGGCTCGTCGGCAACAGTGTGAATGAACGCTTGTCCAGATTTCAAAGCATATTTTTTTATTCCACACATTGTTTAATGTGCTTTGTTTTTAACATATTTCACCAAAAAAGAGTAAGTTTTGGGCACATTATAATACTTTTAATAAGATGCTGTTATTTGCTCAGTTTGTTGCACTTTATGCATATATTACTTTTAATGAATTATATATGTGAGATTGACAGAAGCTGAGCTAGGCAACAGGTCAGAATTGTCCGGACTGTGTCAGGTAAAACTTAGGTAACTAATTGCCGAATAAAATAATGGGAAAGAGGGAAACTAATATGTTGTAATTTTGTTCTTGTGATATTTTGTCATATACTTCAATAGTGCTAGAAAAACCAATAAGCTAAAGATGTATTCCCACTATCGCTTTTTATCAGCAGATTTTAGGCGAAAATGCAATTATTTTTGTTCAAATTGATGAGTGTTAATCATCTGATATTTGACAGAAAAAGTAGAGTTGGAATAGTGTTCAGACCATCGATTTTTTATCAGTGTACGTCTGTGTTAAATAAAATTTTGTTTAAGGGAATAGTATAGCAAAAAAATAAATTTTTTGGAAAAAACGCGATTCCTGCTAAATTCTTTCGTCATAATTAGCGATCGCTTTACACATTGCGAGAAAGCATTAAAATACACTGCGAAAACTGTTTGCTATTACTCTGGCAGCATCCACTATCCTACAAAATTTCAAGTAGTTATGTGTAGAAACGCTTTTATTGAATTTATAAACTTTAATAAGGCTTTAATATTACGATTACTTGTATCCGTTTTGTCCGATTCAGGTCTATCATGAAATGACTTGAATGAGTCTATCGTCAATTACAAATTCCAAAATATTTTACGGGTATCTGAGCTTTTAAGTATATTTTGAAAAAGGCAATTCTTTCTCTTGCATAGATGGTGTTAACGATTTTGTCTATTTATAAAACGAACTTTTTCTTCAATCTATGTTAATGCTAATGTAGAGAATAACTTTGAACTATCTCTACAGTTCTACTTGAAACAAAATGTTTCCACTTTCATTATTATAAATTTTTATAGATTATTTTTATTATGTAAATAATTGTTAATGGCATTGTTAAAATTCTTTGTATCCATTCAATGTTGAAGATTTTCAAATTTATTACACATTTCTTAAAAAACTAAAATCAATAATAAAATAAAATTACAAAATAACATTAATTAAGGTGATTATTTAGAGGGCGGTGTTGCAAATAATCTGACCGTATTGCTAATATTTATTGTTTATTTAGTTGTACTGTCTTAGTGTTTTTTAAAATTTTTTAGTTCGACACTCAACTCATTCCATAGCCGCGTGTTTTAAACGTAGGACTCCTTAAAAAAGTCATAGTTTCAAGATAAATCTGTAATTTTAAAATTTACAACTTCGAGGTTATTAGTAACCATCTTTTTGTTCGTATAATTAGATTTTACGCAATTGCCTATAAATTTTAAGAACTCTTTTCGGTTTCAATTCATTTGCAGACTTGTCTTTGTCAATAAAATTTAATATTCGTAAATCCCAATTATACGTTTTAATAAAATATTCAATTAAATAAGGATATATTTACCTGAAATTTCCATCGAAATTATTTATATTTTGACTATCATATAATGTTAATAGGCCTCAACGCATTCTGTATTGGGTGTGAAAAGCGCATAGATGATCTTGTTGAACTTCTCAAGCATTTGCAATTACCAGAATGTCTTGAACCTAAGAAATACATGTATTTAAAGAATTATATTACAATAGCTCGTGGTGGAAAACTACAAGTTGGAGATGCTTTACCCTGGAAAAGTATATATTTTTTTATTACGTTTATAGAAATTCTGTACTACAGTTTTCGGGATTTTTAATTATATTGTAGATAATGGTGGCAATAACAAAAGAATGTTTCCCGATTTAATTGAGGATTGCCAGCATTCAACTGTTGTTGATGACAGGAAAGCTTCAAATAATTTTTTACCATGGTCGGACGGACAGCCAGATGATCAGTCACTTGATGACGAACGTAACACCGGTTTGACTTTTTTCAAATTCTTTATCTTATCTTTACGTTAAGAGCAAAACATATTTTCTAATTCCGATGTCACTGTTGTTAGTGTCTCATCGAGCATGCCACCGAAGAAACGGATTAAGAATCGTTACCCGCAAGAAGAATTCTCTCTCATTTCTAGTAAGAAATTTTAAAGTTTTCAAAATTATTAAGATTTTAGAAATGCCTATTGTCGGTTCCAAAATGGACAAATACAATGCCATTGTGGTGCCCAGAGGTTTGCTATCAAGATTCGGTTACAAGCTCGTACTTCTTCCTTCTCATAACGAACAATTCGACATTCCTATAAATGGACCTTCATATGATATAAATATATCCGACGCTCTTTCTGCGTTTTTAGCGAATTATGAGAATAGTATCGATAGGAATATCATCGGATTTTTGGTTGTTCAGTGGATTCTCTTTGCTGGTAAAGTTTTGGATTAAGCTGTCGATATTGTAAGAATTCAAATTTGTTTTTCTAGTTTTAACAATGGATTTATTCATATATGCAGTGTTAAACATAAATTTGAGTCCACTCTATATACTATATACTGTTTTGTTTCTTAAATGCACCAAAGCTGTAGCAGTTTTTATGCTACTTATCAAGACATAGAATTAGCATGTGCAGCCTTTATACTTTATTGACAGTTGAAAGCTGATTTTTAAAGTTAAGTGAAATCTATTTTAAATTTTGATTTGATCACAAGCAAATATTATATCAAATTTTAATTTTTACAATATATTAATTTTTTAATAATTATAATTGCATTTATCATTTGATTGACTACTCCATTTTATCACGTCAATGACTTCACGCAATCATTTTTGTTGCTCTCTAAACGAACTTAGAATCATTGTCCTGCTATAAAAGAATATCGCGTTCATGTCCTAAAGAAGATTTCCCTGAACTACGCAGTGGTACTGAGAAACATTCTCCCTTTGATTATATCCCCATTTGAAGAAAAACCCACAAACCATAATACTACTGCCGTACTTCACAATAGGAATTTTTGAGCTTTTCCTTTCTACATCTAAACATGTGCGGCTGTATTATTTCCAAACAATTCAATTTTGCTCTCATCAGATCATATTACTAATCGAAAATTCTCTTGTTTAGTTTTCAAGTTGTTTCATAAGTCTAAACATGCTTTAGCCTTCAGTACAGAGACTTGTTACAGTTTTCTATACTTTTTTCACTTCAAAATGAGCATGGTAACATTCAAATTGGAGTAGTAACTTTCAAATGGAAGAAAATTTCTTTACAAAATTCAATATCAGCTTTAAGACAAAATTCCCACAAATTCCAGACGTAATTTCTATTGTACCATTTTTCATTAATTTTCCAAAAGCTTTTAGTCAGTACTTTCTAATACTCAATTTTTGAGGTGTTACCTCAGATTTCTCTAATTTTTCTGGTCAAATTTCTTTTCGCTATTATCTTAATAACAGCCCCGCTCACATGTTTTCCATATGATTTTACATGGGGATTATAAACAGCTAGACTTAACGAATGGTGGTTTTAGAAGTATTTCAGGTTCAAAGTAGCAACGTATCGAGATGTTTCGAGACAGTTGTCTTGGCCCCCATAACCTAGATTTCTCAAATAGTAGATAAACAGTTTCTTAGTTTCTAGCAGACAAATCCTACACTTTTTCTTAAGCTCTACCATAAACATTTTGTTGTTCAACAACCTTATTGAAACTTCTCCGACTTCTCTTATCAACTATTACTCCTTTTCCAATTCATCTATAGGCTCAATTCTCTATCTAAATTTTCCTAATCACCACCTGCTTTAAATTCAGTGGAATTTTTTGTCTTTCAAGCTGCCTTTTCTTCTGTGTTTCTTCCTATTAGTTGTATAACACCAAAAGAATATATATAGCTATTACTTTATTAATCATTTATGAATAAACTACATTTATATTCACACCATTTTCTTCCAATTTGAAATTTACTTTTCTTATGAAAATTACTGTGAAATTTAAAGTCACTGTTCTCATTTTGAAGTTTAACATTTATAGTCCTGATTATATCTTTGCCTGCAGCTTTCAAATCATTTGTCATGTAATGATTTTGTTGCACCATGGGAACAATCCACCGTGCACTTTTGAGGTTAATTTAGAGGGCCTGGCAGTCTTATATTTTTCCGCTTTGTAATCAGGTTACCTACTGTAAGAGAGATTCCAGGATATGGTTCCGTATCTATTAGTTTTGTGATTCTCAACTATCATGTTGAGAACTTTACGCATCCTTGAATATTGTTGGTTGAAAGAGATAGCAGATACTTTATTAGCTTAGTATTGATCTGGCTTTTTTATTGGTTCCCATACAGGCTTTTTCATGGATTTCCATTTTTTATGTTTAAATCAATTATTTTAAACATGATATTGCAAAATTGGTAAATATTGATCATAATTAATAAAGTTGGCCATTGTAGTATGAAATTAATTGCCAAATTTTGAATAATTAAAATAAAATATAATTGTAGTTGTACAGAAGATTTGATTAAGGAATAAAAATTCTTTTAAAGTTTCCTTGTAATTATTCAATTGAACAATATATTAAGTTTTAATCCATGCAGGAATTCTAGTTTATAAGTGATTTCAATTAGTTATACCCGCACGTAAAATATATTGAAAATTCGGTAACATAACTTGTGTAAAACCAAAGTTGCTTCATTGAAAGAATAACTGCTTTTGTTCCAATTTAGAATTCAATATCGTCAGGGTTCATTTTGAAGTTAATATAGTTGAGCTTCAAAATCCTCGTATTTTAAGACTCACGGCTACTTGAGACAATCTGTCTCCAAAACAAAATCGTTAATTACTGATCATTCAAATGAATAATGTGCGTTCAGACGAACATCTTTTGAACTACGTCAAAAAGATGCAAGCTGTTTGTGCATCAATTTGAACGATGTGCGTTCAGACGAGCATCTTTTTGATGTATATCAAATAATATACATGAAAATATTCTCGTCTGAACGCACCTTAACCTACCGAAAAGGGATTTAATGTTTTCCCTGATTCACCATATCTGTGTATTGGACTTGTTTTTAGTAAGGGAACATGACAACTCGAATCTCCATTGGCCCATTTTTTCCGAAATCTTTACGCCATAGCTATTTCAAAGTCTAAAATTTTTTAGAGTCATTACTCCGGGCATGGCTTTCAGTTAACTCATAAGTTACTTAAACAATTTTAAAATTGTTTTTTAGATTATGAAAAACTACTGCTTAACAGTCTCTGTTCAATTATTGCCAACTTTTCTGATAAACCAGTGAGGGAAATAACTCCAGATCTTCTTCAGATTCTTGCTCAATGTCGTGCAGACAAAATTAAAGTTGTTATCAGCACTGTAAGCACTGTTTATAAGGCAATTACATTTTCTGTGTATTTTTAGAACTCTATCTCTGTTGCCATGTCCGACACCTTACAGCAATTATGCAGCTCGGAAAACGATGCAATTCCACCCTATATTGTTGTTGTTAGTTTGCATTCAAACCTCCAGCTGTTTGTAATAATAACAGGTAGGCACTCATAATTTAGATACCAACTTTTCATTGGTTATTCACAATTATTAACTCGCACTAAACATTCCATTTTTTCTAAAAATTCTTATGAAATAGAGATAGGCTATAAAC
The DNA here is from genome assembly GCA_900660155.1 of Hofstenia miamia. NCBI lineage: Eukaryota > Metazoa > Xenacoelomorpha > Acoela > Hofsteniidae > Hofstenia > Hofstenia miamia. The sequence goes on from CABFPE010000255.1 coordinate 432,594, forward strand.
AATGTTTAGTTGGCTTACTCATGGTATGTTTAACCGCTTGCATAGGATTTGTGCAACATAACGTTATTTTCTGCTCTTTTTGATTTCGCATTACCTGCACACAGCCCTTACGTTCTCACGTTTTTCAGTAATATGTCATGTGATGTGATATCCAAAGTAACCAAGAAATACTATGGATAAATTTTATTCGAAATTAAAAGTTTTTTAAGGCCCGTTACAAGATTAGTTTTCTTTTCTTTATGACTTTTCTTAGCGTAAGGGAAGCTTATCATGTAAACGCAAGTTAGCTCTAGATAATGTACGTACTCGATATTGTCCACATAAAATAATTAGGGTTCCGAATAGAATTGCATTAATCAAATTTTCTGCTCAGCCAGATACACGTTTTAATGCTAATTTTTAATTTCGTGTGGTATAGCAGCGAGATTTATAATTATATATTTCCAATGTTAGTTGATCCATTTCATCCTATATTTTCTGGATATGCCTGAAATTGTTGGTTCCTAGTTTCAAATTTTAGAATTTCGATCTCAATGTTATTACTAATCCATGTATTCTTCAATTGGCCTTCATATTGGTTGTTGATTCAATTGACACAGACGTGTGTCTCTGCACTTTTCTGCCTCTCTCAAACCCCTGGACAGAATGCTTAATTGTTGGGGATATATATTTGGAGGCTATTTTGGAAGAAATTACCCTTTAGTTATAAATGATTCGTAGATAACGATTCGGTCATCAGGAAAAACTTATCGTGTAAACGGGAAGAGTTGCAACTGAGTCACCGGGTCAGGAATTTGTTGACGGGTCAACCGGGTGAATATTCCATTCTGGTCACATTTAAATAATCAAAGGGATTCATTTCAATAAAGTTAAGCTCATTGTTACATAGGCATTAAATTACCCAAAAGTAATGTGTGCTTTAAATTTAAATAGTTTTAGTGGTTTCAGAAGAGTTTTATCTTGACTTTCTGTATTAGTGTCCTGCGAATTCACTTTTTAAATCTCGAATTCGAAGGCAAATATTTGATTGAAAAACGAATTTGAAGCATGATTAACTTTAGCAGCATGTTCTATAATTCAATTGAGAAATATGAATTACGCATTTCGTAGAAAGGTTAGCTTCAGAAATTATTTTTTTTTGAAAAATTTCAATACCTCATCAGAAATTTTTAGATTCAAATTCGAATCCAACATAGATTCGGATTCGGATTATGATTTCGTTTATTCAAAATATTGACGCACTAATTATTCAAACAACTGACTTTACTGAATCTGAAAATAGAACGGAAATTGATGTCTGTTTTATACAATTTTACAACATTATTTCAATTGAACCATTTGCATTACCTACTTGAAATTTGTTAAACAAAACACCCTAAACTATACACGTTTTTTTACAATTCGTTTTTATTGTAATTTTTAACGCTCATAGCTTACTAAACCTTAAAAGACCTGTTTATAGAAAATCGTCTCCTCCATCATTTTCATCCTTATCTTGCGTCCCGGTACGAACCTGGACTAGATTTGGGTAGGCTATTTACAGAAAACTAAATTTTTGAGACTAGATGTTAATGCTATTGATTTTAGACTACTTTATTAGGTATGGCAAGAATTTGAATGTTATTTGCGAAACACAAATAATTTGCATCGTCATAACGGGCATGCAAACTTGCCCATAGACGGGCCAAAAATTGTTTAGGAATGTGGTGAAAAATGGTTGTTTTTAGGATACAATTGTCCGTTTGGGATTAATTTTTAAAACTGTGAGTATTTATACGCTAATTGTCCTCCACACTGGCACCAGAATAGATTACTTCATTATAGGAAAAATGACCCACTTATCTTGACTATAAGAAAGTATTTCTATTGAAGTAGAAAAAGATGGTTTATTATGATTAAATTTGAACTGCCTTAAAGGATTCTCGATTATACAAACCATACTCCGTTATCAATTTAAGCTGATTTTGATCCTGAAACCTAATTTAATTTATCCTGATAGACTTGATACGAAAATCCTGACTTTGTCCACTCTATGATATACTTCGATTATTGTGAAAATTATTCAGAGCAGTTACAGAGATGGATCTCCACAGTGGGGATATTGATTCAAACTTTGTGCAAATAGAATTAAAAATTTCGTCCCGCAATTTCTTTAGCTACTTCTTCCGCTGCTAGTATCTCTCTTCTGACCGCCTTTTGTGCTTCAAATCGATGTCTATGCAAGTATGCTCTTAGCAACTTTCTAAATTCATTTATTTTGCAATTTTACTGGTCATAAATTGTGGCCCGGTTGCTACTCTAAACAGGAGTTTGTCCCACATTTCACTAGAGAACATGAAGCGTGTTTGTACTTAGAAACGCCCCAACCAAGTAAAATGATTTTTTGTCTTTACAAACTTTTAGAAAGATTTTAGATGAAAAGCCACACTTTAAACTGTTTTTAGTGAATGCATTAATCTGCTTATTTACTTACAGAATCATCGGAAATTTAAAATTTGAGATATTCTTTTCCTGCACCATTAAGTTCAAAAAAAAATTTAAAAGCTTTTTTTAGAAAAATACAGTTTTCTGAATACAATGGGCATATTATTTAAAAAGGCAACCTTTACAAAGAAGGGCTTAAAAGCGTGTGCGTTTCGTGGTGTTGCTTAAATTTTAATATATTTATTGTCGTGTGTTACATTTTAATTAGTTATTTATAGGAAGTTGAATTGTACGTGCAAAGCTACAAAATTTAAACAACGTTTGTGAAATATATTATGAACATACACATCAATTCTGTTGTACTACTACTATTGAAGGTGGTCATTTTGTTTTGTTAAGATTTAGTATTCCACTCTAGATCAAAAAACCATTATTATGGATTATTATAATACTAAAGCATCCTAGATTCCGCAGAAGGTCGTCGGTTCATTGATAATCACACGGCTGTTGGCGACTGGCAACATAATATCTCTTCGGAGCTTCTACAAATTACTCTTTCGCAAATAACGCCACTTTTGCATTGGTCGCGTCTGGAAAGTGCTTTAAACTCGTTTGATAGATTTCCAAATCTTAACAGCGTGTCCAATTTTTCAGAATCCAATTTTTACTTTAAACCTGGGAAAGAATTCCCCTTGAAACTGGGTGAAAAAATTCTTGCCAAAATTCTTCTATCAAACACCACTTCTTCAATTTCCATGTTTTCCGATTTGCAGTGCATTATCCTGAAACCGGATTGGATGACCTTGTCCCATCAAATACACAATCGATTTTTTTCAGGTAATTTTTTCCTCTTTCATTTTTTATTGTTTTTAAATTTTTAATTTTCCATTGAAATCCTTGCATTGTTTGGCATTTTATTGCATAGGCTTTGCTAGGGCCTTAATCAAGTACAGAGATCGTTAGAAGTGATTGTACAAATTGTTATTTAATTTATCTTTTTGCATAGAGTAACTTGTGAAATATCCTCCATAAGAGATATAAATTATGTCGTTCAGTTTTATTACTAGTTTTTTCAAATAGCAATTCATATCAATCATAAATATATATGTATACATACGAAATATACATTTTTTTTGAAAAAAAAAAATTAAAAATACAAAGAGGAATTTCATATCAANCGCGCTAAAATGGTGCAACCACTACTTTCTGATCTAGCAGGATTGGTTTGGGGACATTTCAGATCGTCTTTTTTGTCCAGTTGACACAGGCAACACTTGGACCAGTTGGAATGTGGTACCTAACTAGTAGTTGAGGTCAACTCCATCATTAGTAAAACATTAAGGGCCCTATCAATGTTTATTATTATGATTATAATGATTAAGTTATTAATATTGGTCACTTTATTGTATGGGATTCGACTAAGTTCATTCATTAGCTTTACACTTAGCCCGATCGTTCATCCAGTGTCATACTTTCAATTCATGTGCGGCTGCCTAACTGTTCTGGGGTTAATTAGGTAGCATTTGGGATACTAAGTCATTGCTCTTGCAAGAAGATGCTGACCCACTTTACTTAGCTGACACTGAACCTCATGCTGAGTTTCACAGCAGTGATGTCTCCAATGTGCCTTGGTAGTGCCTGACAATCACTCTTATTGCAGTCTCTTTCGCCTTCACAGCCATTGAGTGGATTGCTTTCCTCTGCAGCCTGTTCCGCTGTTGGACTTTTCTATGAGTGCGCCACAAGTCAGTGGTTTGAAATCAGGGTTTCCTGTATAAGTAGGAAATATAAGTTTTTATGCAATACAAAAATGAGAACATATAAAGACGAATGATATATGAAACCTAAATACATATGTATACATTTGTATTTTACATTTTTATGAAATACAAAAATTAGAATATACAAGGAAGAATGTCCTATTAAACATAAATACATATGTATACATAAGAAATATACGTTTTTATGCAATACAAAAATGAGAACATATAAAGACGAATGATATATGAAACCTAAATACATATGTATACATACGAAATATACATTTTTATGAAATACAAAAATTAGAATATACAAAGAGGAATGTCATATCAATCATAAATATATATGTATACATAAGAAATATAGGTTTTTATTAAATGCAAAATCAGAATATACACAAACAAATTAATATCTAACCTAAATATACATGTATATCTAAAAATATACATTTCAACATATAGAAATCAGGCTTATAATTAAATATTCTAAGGATACATGTATTCTAACCATACACATTTCTAATTTCGCAAAACTGTAGTTGATGTTTAAATGAAGCATATTTGCAATTGACTTTACAGGATTTGAGGCATACCTGAGGTATAGCCTTTACCCAATCTCTAGTGTGTAATTCAAATTTAAGTGGAGAACTTCTCGATTCAAGTAAAGATCTGTCTGGTGTTATTGTTGCATCAAATAATTCTGATGAATCGATTAGTAATTGTATTTCATCGAAGAGGAGTACTATGTTCTTAACAATAGCATTCGCAGCAGAATCTTCACAAATTCAACGTCGTCTAGATAGAGCATCTTGGTTACAATTGTCAAATGTTATGCTTCTTATGGTCTCCGCTTCACCCACTTCATATGTAGATACATTCCCGAGTCTTATCAAAGACAATGTATTTCATGTCAATGATCTTCTTCCAGTGAGTTTTATTTTATTCAAAATCAAATATAAGTGCTCTGACTTCTACGCGATTTTCAGCTATTTTTACTGAAATGTCCACCTAGTACATCCGCACTTCAACCGAGTTTACTCTAAACACTTAATGTCTTTGTTGTGTTGTGTTGTGCCAGTGTGACACAACAGAGTTTTGCTGTTGTGTTTTGTGTGAAAACTCACACAACCTTAAGCCTGACGGGTGGGTATTTGTAATAAACAATTTTTTGTCGGATAAGTGTGGCATTAAATGAGCTAAACGTACTCGCACATCACTACAACATGGGACTAGAAATTTTCGTTGGCCTTGTAGGGGACGGGACTGGGCCCTATATATTTGGTTTCGCAGATCTGTAAATATGTGCACCGTGTTGTACACTTTTAGTGCTAGTTAGATACCTTTCTATCGTGTTAAGTGTTAAGCTCTCGAAAAAACATCTTTCATTGTTACGCCACCGCTATGGATTAGCATAATGTATGCAAATAACATGGCGGTAAATTTTATTTGGCAAGATTGTTTCTTTCTATTATTTAAGAAATCTATAGTAATAAAATGTGCATCTAAATTTGCAGAATAGACGAAACAAATGAGCAGCTTCACAACAGTTGTAAATTGATTCGTTTCACAATAGCAACGCCTCTATGCACATACATAGGCACATTCTTCTCAATGGAATCACTATTTTCAAAATTTATCAAGAAATTTAGTAAAATTTTGCCGCCAAATAGCTAATTCGGTTAACAGTAGAGGACAAATTAACGCTACAATTCTAAAAATAAACGCTGTTATTAAAAGTCATCGACTTCTATTTGTCATCGAATGTTTGCATTTTGAATGCCGCGAAATTAGCGTGATTTGGCTGACACGCAATCGCTAGGCAACAGTGCGCGTACGCTTCATAAAAATCAATTATATATTTTATTGCTGACATCCGATACCGTATATACTAAGTTTTATGTATCTTAATTAGTAGACTTTTACTAGTAATATTAAATTGTAACTTGTTAAGCAGTTTTCAACATTGTTCTAAATTTTTTCTCTTAAAAGCATAGTAAGACATTGCTTTTTTAGTGGACAATATAATATACAAGTTTAGGGTCTTCATGTTAAACTTCCATTAGTTCGATACTAACAAATATGTTTCAGAATGTTGCTTTCTGATGATGATACTGATTAACCTTAACTGATTCAGGGATGGGTTTGGGTTGTTAAAACTACCCACTCCTCTCATTTTATCCATAAATCCCATAAATATAAATCTTTTTTTTAAAAATGTTCTGATCGTTAATATTTATCTATTACACACATTTCTGCAAATTTTAGGGATGACAATGTTTACTTCCGAAAATAAGAGCATTTTGTCGAGACTACCCTCTTGATCCGATGCTACCTTGACACTCCCCCCCTCCCATTTGAGTCTTTTGCCTTTGATTTCTGATGCGGCTGTGCTGTTGTTCTCAATGATAAACTTTGTTTCTATTCGCTGTGCTTACAACTTTCCTTCCAATAGTCATTTTAGTATTTAATAATAATAATAATAATAATAATAAATGATTTTATTAGCTGCTGTAGGCAAACGCTACGAAAATATAAAAATAAGTCAAGTTTTACGAGGACAGCCACATGAGATTAAGTAGGAGCAGATGGAAGAGTAGGCGAAGTTGGAGAAAGGCTCAGCAAAAAGGAAAGCCATCAAAGATTTCTTGAAGCTCGGTGGCGGGGAAAAGAAATCAATCGCTGTTGTAGGGTTGCGAGTCAAGATGTAATTAGCAGCAGTACAAGCACGATTGAAAAACGAGTGAAGGGTGCGATGTTTCTTTGTACGACGAATGGAGAAAGTGACAACATCATCAGAACGAGTGGAGGGGGAATTAGAGAACTTTATATAACCAAAAGGATCAAGTTTCAATTTGCGAGTGAGCAAGCGAAGGAAATCACAAACATAAAATTTAATAATTTAAACCCATTTCATTTCTGACAAAAAGTCGAATTTTGAGGACTTAAAATTAATTAAATTGTGGACTTACAAGTTAAATCCGAATTCCATCAATCTTTGATTCTAGTTAGAATCTAGAAAATGGGCTACTGACATTTTTTGAATAAATATAGTTACAGGAGTTAGCACTTTGTGTGAAATATGTAAATCACATTTCTAAGTTGAATTTTTCTATTTTCATATAAACAGCTAAAGTTATTCACGTTTGAAAATAGTTTTTAACCGCAGTTATAAACGAAAGTTTCTGCTATGTACTGGGATTCGGATTTGCAAACACATTGCCTGAATATTCTGATTCTAAAACTTAAGAAAACTTCTGAAATCATTCAAACTATATAATTGGTGTCAATCATTTGTTTATATGAATGTGACCCGATGACTTCGTACACTCAGAAGCCATAAGAAAAAATTGATCTGGTTGACCCGCCAAGAAACCCCTGACGCGGTGACCCGGTTGCAACAATGATATATATAAATTTGCTTTCGATCGCACAATCACACATATTTTGTGATAGAGAAACTCTTTAGTTTTAATGGAAATGAGAAAATCTTTCGTTGTTAGAGGTCAGAGTAACACTAGTCGTTGAGTTTTCTCCCAAAATAGACGCTTAGCGCGCGTTGCTGCCTCGCGCACTACATTTTCCTATTTATTATTTTCAGTTTGATATTAGCGCTCATTTATTTTATTTGTTAAAATCAGTTCACATCAGCATTTCATACCATTCATATTTAATAAAAGAACATTTCAGTTCGTGTCTGTTCTTAAAATTACGAGTGGGCTATGAAATCCACTATAATAGGTAGTGCTCGGTGGTGGTATGGCGAAGAATACGAAACCAAGGTTTTCATTGACAACAATAGATGGACGCTGGTGTAATTTTTTATAAACGCATTGCACCGCACCCGCATATCTGTCAGAAAAATTCACTCACACCTGCTATTTTCTAAATGTCGCTTGTCATTTCAAGTAATTAAGTCAAATATATTGTATTATATAGATTTCGTAGTATAATTAATATTGTCATAGTTTAGTATTACACATGTAACAAAATAAAAATGGCCACCCGCATCACACCGCAACCCGCGTGGCATTTGAAATTCAGTACCCGCACTCCACCGCATCCACAATCGAAACCTAATCGATAAAAGGAACGATGCATCTTTGGAGTCAAAATGCTTATTTAATTGAAGCTTCATTTTCTTTCACTTGATTATGCTAAGAAAATATGTTTTAGAATTTTATTTTTGTCTTGAATAAAAAACATTTTACTATTACCGATAATTAAGTAACCGATATCGACACCAATCCTATTTTTGGAAATCGCGGAGCAATAATCGGTCTTGCATATACGTAGAATCTCATTTTAATTAATATAAATTAATATAATTAATATATATATATATATATAGGGGTATTCCAAAATTCATTTAAGCTAAATGCGCAGAATAAAACGCGTCTGCTATTGTTTTGTTAAATAGAATTATATTAGTAAGTTGCCTTTAATGTTCTCATTTGTTAGCCAAACAGAGAGTCCGGCTGTCTCCACTCTCCGCCTCATTTTCACAAAACTATGTGAATATTGAAATAATTATAAATTGTTAGTAGTTTTCATAAAATAAAAACCCCTTTTTCAAAAACTTCTGTAATTCTTGAATAAAAGTGTCTTAAAAGACTAGTACTAGCTGTCATGTGGATAAGTATATACCTTAAAGTTTTAGTGGAGAATCTCAAATCATTGCCATTTTATATCTTAAGAATATAATTGAACCACACATAGTTCAAAATTTTCTAGTAGCGGACCTACTCTAAAAATTTGGTGTAACTGTTGAAAAGCCTTTAAATTAAATACATTTACAAAACTTCCTCCAACCACACATATTATTGGTAGTCTTAAAATACACTGCTTTACGATTATTGTTGAGTATTTTTACTCTATATTGCTTGTCCTTCAATACCTGTAGCAAAGACTACTGTAAAGCTGAAAAAAATTGATAAAATGATATTATAAAGACACTCGAAAACATCTTAGACGAAAGATGCGCACAGATTCCATAAATGATCTTCACCTGTTTCAATACTTAGAAAAAAGCTGATTTCAAGGCAAAGACTTTCAATTCTCTGTTTGGGTTTAATTTCAAAGTTTTCATACTAGCATCGATCTATAGCAGTGGTGTACAGTATTATTTATGCCCACCTTTGAGTACATGGAGGGAGATTTTCACAATAAACACGCATGTCGCCACACAAACAAAACTGCATTTAAATTAAAAGTGGAAATATGAATAATCTTTAATTAGGTTTATTTGTATTACTTCTGAATTCTGAAAAGTGATAATAGATAGTGTCAAAAATAGTATGAAAAATGTTATCAAAAACCATCACAAATATTTTGTTTTCCCGCATTTGCGCACCTCAGATCCAGACTTTCATAACGCGCTAGTGTTTTATCCAAAAGCAAAAGAATGCACAAAATATTATTGGAGCTTAAAACGTGTCGGTATATTGATGCAATTGCACAATATTATATTTAAAAACTGGCATTATTTTTTGTTTGTGAAATGCACCTGTATAGAATTACTAGAAAAATCACAAAAAGGAGAGGGCATGACGTTTTTTATGTCTAATATTTTTCTCCGGTATTCTTTAGGCTTATTTTATAATTTCTCCACGTTTGGAACCCCAAGCATTTTGTTTTTGCCTTAACATCCTGGACACCCTGTATGTATCACGTTACATTATTGTGAATCATTGCATGCTAAGTCTTAATTGGCACAACGGATGTGATGCATAATTGCGCAATATATTGAAATAATGACGTATGTTGCTTTAATTAAAACTTTTATCAAATTGAGCTATCGAAATGTGTAAGATAAGTCTAATGAACCCATTCTAATAGTGCATTGTAGACTAATAATGTGATAATCACCTGTTAATATCATTACAATAATAACCAGTGTTTTTGTCTGTGTGATGTTTATTGTTGATTGAATGCACCGACCTCTGAATTTGAGATATCGAATTTCTTGTTTTGACTTCGTAATTAGTAGATTTCTTTTTTCTAATATGACTAGTGGTTTAGTTTTTGGTAGCTAGTATTTGATATTTTAAATTGGTTATCTCATCTTTAGGGCAACGGTATTTTAACCCAACCCATTTTAAATTTTAACCAAAGAAATTTAAAAAAATATTTTAGTTTAACCTTACGAACTTCTAGCAAAAATAAGTTTATATTTCAAAATTTTTTGAATCATTTAAGAGCTTATAGAACTGAGATAAAACTTGAAAAATTGAGAGCATTGTCTTTTTGAAAGTTACAATATTGACCGGTAATTTCTTCAGCTGCGAAGAGCACCTTCTTACCACAGAATGCCGCCTTATTCCCTGAATACGGGTGCATGCAGCTGGAAAATGATTTTTTCTCATTTTCGGAATATTAAGCAAATCATCTTTTCTGCTTTTTTGTAGGTCTTCTTCATTATATACAATAACTCCAACAGTGCCACATGACATTGACAAAATTGTGCCCCAATGTATTGGCAGTTCTGCTGCTGTAAACAATCAAAATGTCAAATGCTTTTCTGAGTCTCACTTATGAGATTATGTGGATTACATTAGCGTCCCGTAACTAGTGCTTGGTATGTAGTCTTTCCATTTTTGTTTAAGCATTCAGCATGTCCGTGTTCATTCTGGACCACAAAATTAGGGGGTCACTTGTCCCACATCCAGCATAAACAATGGGACATTTATGAGATGTAAGGGGTCATTTACAGTTAGTTCATCTTGCTACAAGAAAAATAAAGGAAGAAATCTTTTCATTCCACTTTAGACAAGTTCTGCAACTTACAAACAAAAATAAACATTTCTTCAACATTGTTTCCAATGGTCGTAAGCTGCGCGGAAGTTGAAGTTTAACATTTACAACCAATCAGATAAACCCTTAGAACAAGTGCGTTATGGAATTTGCACTTCAGCAACTAATAGGCGTCGCTAAGTTGAATATGATGCCGTGAGTTTAAAGCACGCTTAGAGTAAACAACCTGAAAACGAATAAAATGGACACAAGTGTAAGTCCCCCGCAACGTTCTATCATGCGAGGTAATGACCCACAGTTAGAAATATCAGCGCGCCGCTTGTTACACTGTGTGTGCCGAGGGAGCAATCGCGCGGCCTAGAATGAACACTGGTATGTGTAGTCTTAAATGTCTTCGCTTTATTGAGGTTATATTTTAGAGTGAAGATACTGTTTCTATTGAAGACATCAATTCCAACACCTCGAAAACCAGTATTTCTGTTGATAATCGTTTTGAAACCGGCTGCTTACTGTTTATAGATAAGTATGTAGTTTCTTAATTTTAAATGCGAACAATTTGCGAACTTTGATTCTGCTTATAGTCTTGATCATTTATTTAATATTCTAGTGGTTGTTCGAACGAGTTTTACACCAGATGAAACCGGCGTGTTAGTTCCACTATAAAAGTCTATCGATGTAACCCGTCCGATGTCTAAATATATTTACTGAATATGCAACGCTCTACTTAGCATTTATCATCGCTTTACGAATATACAAATCAATGTAAATCAAGATACCAGTTTGGAATCGATCAAAAAATGTAAAACAACTGACGTTATTATATTTCAATTTTAGAGATATATTATATATAGTGTGTTAATTATATAATCGTTGACATCAAATTATTAATAATTTGATAATATCCGGGTACTTATCAGAAGCTTTTGATTAGCAATTGTCAGAATTTTTGCTAGGTAATAAAATGCTCACATTTTTAAATTATTATGGATGCTTCAGTGAAATTAATATCAATTTAATTCTTAAAATCATAGGAATTATTTTAGAAATTCCGATACCAATGAGTTTCTTTCCCGGTTATCGCACTTGGCCTTCCAGTACAGCGCAGGTTTATTGGAAGAGACGTCCCCTAATCAACCATTCGCACATCTCATCAGTTTGGAGACTAAATCTATACTCCACAAACTCTTAACGGACGTTGACCCTGCTCCTTTCGCGATTATCAGAGTGCCTCATCAAGATGCTGGGATGCTTTTTACAACGGAAATTCGTAATGCTCGAGATAAACTGAAACTGTCTTCATTGTTTGATGTTGTTTACATTTCTGATGATTCCATAGACTTCAGTCCTAAATTCGCTCAGATCTTTAAGGTATTATTTTTACTCTTTTGCGATTAATTTATTCATCATTATGATTTCAATGAATAATGGATTACCCTAAACAACATATGTCCTTCGAAATGAACAAATCCTTTTTCTCCACGTGTGTTAAGAAATTTGGGAATGTTGGAATATTGATGCAGCATCCACTTGAAAAGAATATTTTTCAATGAACATTTAAACTTTTTTAAAAGTTTTAAATTCTATATATACCTAATATTGAAGTAATGAGAAAATCTAAAGCCCATGTGTAATAACATAAACTGTTTTTTGTCATAGGCCAATTCGCTCAAGATCCGAGAGCCCCTTGTCGGGTCCGCGACCAAACGTTCCTCAGCCGTTTAAATTTAAATGCGGTATTTTCAATAAAATTTTAGCGCCGCGTTTGTTAAGACAGTAATTGAACTATTCAAATTCATTCATTTTGCATAAATAGATATCTACTGTTCTAAATTTAAATTACAACTGCACCTATCTTCTTTAATTTTTATCCTTTTAGAATTTACATCATCTATCTTCCACTTATAAAATAACCGTCGAGGATTTATCTTCAATGCGATGTTTAATCGTATATTCAGGTACCATGAGTGGATTGGAGCTTTTCCCAAGGTTAGAGTATGTGAATTATAATTTATTATTGTGACTGATTAGAAACGTCGGTTTTCTTGATCTTCGCTGTCTCTCTGGTTTTCAAATGAATCGAACATTCGTCGAAAGAGAGTTGATGCTAATCCGTGGTCTTCCCTCGTTGATTGCCAATCATTGCAAAGTGGTGGCATCGCAGGCATTTTATGATTGCTTTACTGACAATGGTGTTCCTTCTGGTCAATCGATCATGAAAAACTCCTGGTTTGTAATTTCATACTACTTCCAAATGTTATTCTAAATCGTTTCAGGAAACCCAAAATTGAAGACTCCTGCCAAATGTCTTCCAATGTCAAACAGGAAGAACATTTTGCGAAAATCTTCTCAGCATACGCATTGGTGGGGATGCCCAATTGTGCGTGTATAGATGCCTGTGTCTCATTTGTCTCTCGTTTCCGAGAAGAAATCATCCAAAATCACGTTTTGCAGGTCGTTGATTCTACCCTTGTTGATGGTATTTTGAATTCGCCAGCCCAACCTGATTCGCAGTTACTTAAAGTTGATGCCAACGCTATTGCCTCCTTATTTTCTTCTCCTTTGGATCTTAGTCAGGTACGAGCTTTCCTGCAGATGCGCTTCTAATATCAGACAATCAGAAATTTCATTTTTCTCACTACCCCCCTACAATGCACTTACGATCTTAAAAAGTTTGCACGCAGGTGCAATCAATGAAACTTTGGTGTAAATAACTCAATAATTACTAGGCCAAAAATGCGCTTGCATTTAAATTCATGTATATTTTAATGGGAAAATGCCTATGCTTTTTAGGTTTATCAAATATTGTAGTTTGAATACAGGGTGATCCAAAAAAACCGGCCCGAAAGACATTCACTCTCTACATTTAAATTTATTGTTGAAACCACAGAAATATTTTGATTAAACCATTCTAATCAACATGCTAAAATTTCAAGAATTTTCATTCATTCTGGTAGGACTTGTTACTAAAGACCACCATCTAGTTCTATACCTTTTTTCAAGCACTTTACAAAGCTATGCATTACGCTTTGCAAACCACCTAGGTATGGCTCTGATTTTCTCCTTAATTTTAACCTTTGACTCAGTAGTTGTTTTCAGCTTATTAACAATCACATTATCATTGCCATAATCCCAGATGAAAAAATCTGGGGCCTCAAATCCGGCATAGGCGGTGTTTATTCAAAATCGGTCTTGAGAGGCGGTCCATGACCACACGCATTCTAAGGTCAACTTTCAACCATAAATTTGAAGTATACTAGTTAGATCTATCCTATTGGAATCAAATATATAATCCCAAATTTTATTTTTACATACTAGAATTATTTAGGTAAGCAGTGAGGAGGCTGTTTCTTCACCTCTATTTCCTGCTCTTCGGCATACGGATTACCCCGATAGTGTCACTTGCTTGTCAACTCCTTCAACGGTGTTTCATAATGCATATCATTCTTGTACTGAATGCCACGACTATCGCTGGGGTTACCCAGGTTTGATTTCAACTGCAGTGCCACAGTAGTTTAATGCCAAATTTTGCGGAGCCTTGGATTGAGAAATTTCCACCTAAATCTTGTTGAAAAAACTTATTTTTTCTGTAAATTTTATGGGACTTAAATTCGTAATAAATTTTACGTTTCTGTTTTTAGTATTTTATTTTATCAACTTTCATTTTCGGTTTATAAACGTATTCAGACGACATAGTAATGTATTTACAGTTGGTCTTAACCCATTAAAGCCCGAATTTAAAAAAAGTTGTGTATTTTGATGAAACTTTGTAATTAAAGTTAAAATATTATAAATTGATTCCTAAAAGCTAAATTTTGCAAAAATAATTGAATTCAATGATTTTTAGGAGCTTATGAAAATTCATACGCTGGGCATTTGCATTTATATTACTGATAAAACGAATGAAAAAACTAACTTGAGAGAATTACTTACTGCAAGTGAAGCTTCACTAACACAATAAAAAACACACTAATTATAAAATATAAATTTTCATTCACAGAATTTTCAAAGGGTTGCCTAATGTTGCTAGAACAATCTTAGTGTAAGAGTTTAAGGCAATTTACAAACGAATATAGGCTAAGGTTGATTTTAAGTGATTATTTTACTAAAGTGAGTAAAACGTATGAAATTTCATACGCTGGGCTTTAATGGGTTAAAGACATTTAAAAAAATTTCTTTAAATTTGTAAAAATTAAGACTGCTTTCCCTTTTATAATTCGAGTTATGATGTTATTCTAACCGTAGTAGTATGAGTTTAATCTAATTTTGTTCTTGTAATGTAGGTGATATTGATGATCAACCAGCTTCCGTCCATTTATTCCATTTCACATCCCCATGCGGAAAATATCTCGATATTAAATTTATCATTCCAAAGCTGCATGTTAATAAGTTTTCATATAACGAAGACAAGTCCATACATTCTCTGAAGCTATTCACTTCTGAATTTAAGGTAATCCAATGCAGGCATTATTGTAGTTCACTACCTTGTATTTTAGAATCCGCAGCATCTTGAAACTCACATCTTTCAAATCACAGCAGGCTTCCCCGCACAAGCTCGACTTAATTTGTTCCACAGCTTAGATGGTCACAATGCGACGCAAGTAGTGGTAGTGCGGGATCACGAAGCCAGCACTTATGCTGCGCTATGGCCAGCTCATGTTTTGATGGTGTTACCAGTTGGATTTAGGAAATCTGGAATAGGAAGAATCAAATGTGTAACCAAGGAATTGTCATACCTCAACATTTGTCGAGAAATGCAACGAATGTCGTTAGTCCTTAATCGAGAAGTTGACATCAGCACTGTTTGGCCATTTATTCTTCTCTTCAACGATGATGTTGTGAGTGTGTATCGGCGAAACTCAACATCCAAGTAAGCACTTATTTTTTGTATTTGGAATCATTTGTCTTTCGTAAAGGAGCTCATCGTAAATGCTTTTAGAGAAAATCCCGTGTCACTGGCTTCTCTTATCAAAGAAGTTGAAACCATCCCCACAATAACTAATGTTACTGTAATCGGTGCAAAGCCCTACTCTTCGAAAGCAAAAGTCTACACTTCATCAGTCACCCATGCACCTATTAGAGATTTTGAATTCATCAATCTATTTCGTGCCAAAGACGCCAGGTTCAATAAGGACAGGTTCGCTCATAATTTTAGTCGAATTATTTTTGCACGACATGAAATTTATAAAACTGAGATGGAATCCCAATCCAATGTAAACCTACATGCGTTTTGTTTTTTCAGAACTTGGTCTCAAAATATGATGTGGAATCGAGAAGGGAATAAATAATTTAGGCATGTGATACGTAATAAAGAGCTGAAAACCTAACTATACACTAGCAATATCATATGACAAATGTGTGAGTAGCACCCTGCAATATTACATAACAATGTGAGAATGGAGTGCTCACGGCAGGTCTAGTTTTTTTCGTATATGCAGGTTTGGCGTATCCGGACATTGAATGTTTTAGTATTTTTTAAATTTTACTAGTCCCTTATTTATTCTTAAATACTAATTTCATTTATTATAATATCAAAAGTTACTCCTTCTAAAATTGATATACATAAATTACATTTTTTCAGGTACAGCTACTTGTTTGCCACTAGTAAAGCGTCGATTATATTTCTATTGTAAAAATTTATTCTAAAATGAATAAAAAATTGGGTCAGTTCATTCTGAAGAAAAGGTTTTATTGAAAATCACCCTGTTTAGATATCAACACATTGACTTAAACTTCGCCCTGCAGATATCTGAATTACGAGGTGTTTCCTGTCGACTAAACGCGTATTCTGTTGCGAAAGTATTCGCAGTTCCTTGCGAAGAACGCATTACGCCGCACGTCGAATTTAATACTCGATCTGTGATCTTGAAAGGCGACATTGAATCCCCGCGCATCGATGCCACGTCGAATTTTATATTGGAGAAGTTTTTAATGCACGCTGGTAGCGAGGTGTTTTCCCACGCCTCACTTACCCATCCTGTTCTTTGTATCGATGAATACTATAATTTCGGTTTGTTTTGGCTCTTCTTAAACTATAAAGATATACTATTTTCCCTCATTTTCATAATGTGTGTACACATTCGAAAAACTAAATTATACTTAAAGGTACTTGTGCATTCTATCAAACTCAAGTTGAAGTTCATTGAAATTGAATTTTTGTGAGGATATAGAATAGATTTTGTCCATGTTATTCCGACAACAAGAAATTTTAGTTGGATTTGAACCTCAACCTTGTTACAATCCCACTATTAGGAAATTTCTTTAAATTTACTTTAAACTATTTCTGCTTTGAAAAGCTTTTTGAAACATGTTGTTTAACTCACAAGTGTATAGAATCGGTACATCAATGCCCCCAATTGAAATTGAAATGACTTCAGAAATACTTATGAAAATGAAATTGAAATATTTTACATTTATGATTCAATTACAAAAAATTCAAACAAAACAATCTGTTGGTCAGCGATAAAAATTTCCAAATTAGCCATTTCTGAATGAATCTTCCAACAGTAAATTTAACTTCTGAATGAATCTTCCAACAGTAAATTTAACAAGCCGTAGTGGAGGAAACTAGATTGCTAAAAACGGAAATGATCAGATAATATCTGGACGGATAATTTCAATTTCACAGACAACCTAAGTTTAAATTATGGCATTGATTATATAATATAGGAAAGATGTGAGTTTGTTTCTAATAATTGTATGAAAAAAATTTTTACAACGTGAAGCTTTGCTTCTACCTGACTGGTCTTCAGGCGCGTTTTCCTTTTTTCCTGAACTTTATTTATTTGCAGTATTCCTTAATGATGACTTAATTAGAATAAAAGTTAATTTCGTTATAAAGACAAAAATCACAACGCATAAACAAGTATTTTCTGTAGCATTGAGGTCTCAATTACTTTTTCAAAGACTTCCGTGTTATACTGAATTTTCTTGCATGTAATTTATTAATTTGAAATGAATTTATTTTCCCAATATCAAAATTATATGAATATTTTACTGTAGGCTGCTCCATATCAACTCTATGCCTCTCTTCTTGCGCAATTATCACTGAAAGCAGTCGTGCTTCTGCTTTGCAGCAAATTACATTTGGTGGGATGTTGGTAGATGCTGAACATGCTCGCCTCAACCCTTCGGTTTTCCCTAATTTAAAGTTTCTGAATGGTAATGCTTTCCTCTTACTCTACGTATTATGAAGTTCTATGAAGTTTCATAGTATTTTTTAAATCATGCATTAACACATTTTGTAAAGGGTTCTTTATCCTTTCAATTGATGAAATTTAGAATCTATCTGGTTTGAATTTAACAAATTAATCATGGAAATGTGTTTTCATCTTCAAATTGAAAAAGTTGTTACTTACTTTATTATATTGGTTCTACAGATTACCTTTAAATGACGCTGCATGCATTCTCAAACAATGTTTCATTAAGTTCGGATAAAGTGTTCATATTTGGCAATCTTACAATTGTAAATTGCTAGGACAATTTCATTATATCAAAGTAACAGGTCCACCTGCGACTCACCATGAGATAGCTTGAAGTTGTAAAGCAGATTTTTCAGTGATCACTTTTTAATAATGCAACCACTATGTTCACTTAACTTCTTCATAATAATTGCTGAGTGAATATACGTTTGAAATGACATGCGCTCAATCAATCAGATTAACTTTTGTAAAATTGAATCTACGAAGATATTTTTGCACTACAAATCTTGTTCTGTAATAGAGCCTAGTACGGGGCAACATTTTACAGCCTGGTACGGGGTGGGGCGAACT
>CABFPE010000255.1:475617-499584 GCA_900660155.1 Hofstenia miamia
ATATCGGTTTTTCACTGAGTAAGCAGACTTGGGTCAATTGACCATGCTATGCAAACTATAAGTTTTCAAATTTATGCACCCTAGGGTTAAAGAAAGTTGAAGTAGTCCCGGTAGTAGTAGGCGCACTAGGAGCAGTGAGTAAGAAGCATACGAGATACTTGGAGGAGTTGGGAGTACCAAAGTGGGGAGGAGCAGTAGCACAGAAGGCAGCATTGTTAGGAACAGCTAGAGTCCTGAGGAAAGCTCTCAGACTCCCTGGGAACTGGTGAGTTCCCCGAGCTGAGAGGGATACCAGCATGAAGCTGTGAGATGCAAGGATAATAATAATAATAATAATAATAATAGATTAAAGAATTTTGATACCTAAAATTTGAATATCTAAATAAAAATTTCTTTGATGATTTTATATCAATTTTAATCGGTATCCTCAGTCTACAAAATATTTCCAATTAAGAACTGAGAACTATCTATTCACATACATAGCCACCATATAGGAAGGGGTTTGGGGAGCAGGTCCACCCACTTTTTTCACATATATTATTGGCCCAATTTAAAAAGCTATTTTCGTAATTTCCTTCATTCTTAACTTAATTGATATTATATCTTAGACTCACAATTGTTTATAATATATCCTTTTGTAACTTATAGAAAAATACTTTAAGGTCGTTTTCACAATTTTGGTCCTTCACCATAAATTGTTATCTTGCGGCTATGATTCAATAGCCTATACTATTACAGAGACAAGCTTTAATAAGTACTCTGCAAATATAATTAAAATGAAAATTGATAACTTTCAAAAAGTTTTTACTAGGCGCCCTTCAGTCAATTTGTTAAGGAACATCATGTAAATGTAATTAATAATTTCTAGAAATTTACATAATGCGTGAGACCCATTTACCGAAAATGATATTCGTATCTTATAGAAATACTTTTCTATGGAAATTCAAGAAAACTTTTTTTTCAAAATTAGAATTTCTAAGAGATGTATTAACTGATACTAAAATGGAGGTCTTTAAACTTTTAACTATTTGTTGCAACACAATAATTGTTGAAGAAATGGGCATCAAATAATTTGTTCTGCTATTATATTAATATATTTTTTAATTTCGTCAGTTTTCTGTCTAGATATAAGGATGAGCTTATGTTAAAACAAAGAGCCTTGGTCGATGTGTACTACAGTACATAATGGGTATTTACGACATCTTTCCTGCATTAATTGCTTTTAAATCGCAACGACCGCGTATTCCGAGCTAATGGTTTGCAACGTTAATAGTCATCAAGCAACTTAGTCGTGGCCAATTAAAAGTATTCTTCAGACAATTTCTGTACTTTTTAATTGCTTTGCTTTTAGAAAAAACTTAAAATGGCATTAGCAAACTTTCTAATTGTGTTTTTAGTAAGTTATTAGAAGACTTTTTCCTTACAGCGTTACAACAGCACTTATGGGCGTTAAATGAAAATTAATTCTAAATGTAATTTTAAAAAATGTTCTACTACAAATTCATTGTCATTTCTCTTCAAACTGATTGGTCCACATAGCTATCAACTAGCCAATAGAATCTGTTAATTTTAAGTTTTGGCATTATAGATTTATGCATTAGTTATAAATCTAATATTCCTCAGCTTCGTTGAAACTATCGAAGGTATGCAGTTTTCATATATTCACATTTGTAGATGTTGAAAATGACGTACTATAATATATTTATACCTATCTTGTATTGAAATACTCTGGTTTCTACTTACTACAAAAACTACAAGAAGGAATAATTTAAAATTTACAGAGTGAAATCATGTTAAAAATTTTCATATTTCTATTTATAATTTAAGAAATTAAGCACTCCTAGAGTATGTATTCGAAAGGTTAGTCTATTACGTATATAATTATTTTGAATAAGATTTTGCGCACCCCACACAATTATCTGGAATTATTTTATTTCAATTGGTCAAAGCGGATATTGATTGATGCCTAAGAGAAAACAGTTTGATGTAATTATGTCTTTATATCTTTATGATTACGTAATTCATTAAAATTTATATCAAAATCATGAATAGAGAAAAAACGAAACAATGGATTGCTTTAAATTGACAAATGCATTAAAAATTTAATAATTCTATTAATAATACCAGACTTGATGTATTTTTTAGTAATAAATTTCTGGTAACTTAAATTAGGGTTCGTGAATTTTGCAGTAAGATTAATTTGAAAACCCGTTTTATATTATTAAATTACGGATCTATTTTTTAACCAAAAAACTCATTTTCAATTTTCAATATAATGCACTAAATGTTTTTCGCAATACTAAGTTCAAACTCAATTTTGTTTTTTGGCCATAATGCAGAAAACTTTTTATGTGAGTTTTCTAAAGTGCAAAGCATTTATAATAAAATAAAGTACAAAGAGACTGTATTGCATATTAATCAAACAAGTTTCATTATTTACTAAAATTGTAAATTGCAATTCTTATATTGGCATATATTACAATTACAAACTAATAAAAGAGTACAAACATTATTAAGTACATATAGATCAATAAAATTTTGTTTTTCTCCCGTCACCATTTTGCACATGATCCTTTAAATATGCTCTTTGCATATTACCATGATTTAAAAATGCAGACGTTGATTAGGCAATTATTAGATTAATTAAGAAAAAACAAAATGCTAATTAATAGACGAATGCATTTAAGAACCATGAATAATTTGCACAAATAGATTTCTATTTGGATTTGGAAACCATTCAAATGTTCGTCGTCCTATGGAAAGGTAACTGATTTTGACTTCAGCTAATTCCCATGTTTTTGAAAAATTGCAATATCATAGACAGAACATTGAAACTTGTTGTTTATGTCAATATTCATACGATATTCAGAGATTAGCACGTGTCAAAGTTTGTCAACCCCTCCTGAGCTATTATAATTTTCAGGCCCACGCAAATCCGGGTAGGCATCTAAAATTTTCAACTGACACAAAATCCCAAAAGACATAGCCTATGCCCCAAAAATTCGAGTTATCATATTTCCACATTTATTGGCAATGCGCTTCACTGCTTCGAAATGGCTACATGCCAGGAAATGGTTGTCTCCTAGTTTCAGAGGTGGGCTGGGAAAATTCTGCCATTTAGCATCATATTTTATCTATCATTATTTGTAAGAAATATCATTACTCAACATTTAAACACGTAGTTTCATTTTTATTATATTAGACAGTTTAGTTCGAATACAGAGTACTCGATTTAGCAGCAAATTTTTTAGTAATACAACATATGAATCGAGAGTTGGTGTGTATTTGTGATTATAAATTAACACATAGTTGCATGTGAACCGATTGTTTTAGTTATCTGGGATTTTCGTTGTATATTACTGGAGACACTATAAATATCTTAAGTAAAAATATACCCTTGAATTTTTAAAAATTTAAAATATTATTTTTGCAAAAATCGCTTAGTTTCAGCATCGTTAATAAAGATATTGTGTTAATAGCCTGCATAATTAATTTAGATGATCTCATTAATGCTTGTGAATCAAAATTCAATTTTTGATGTAAACATTTGAATATATGTCTGATATCAATTTAGTAGTGAACGTACAACAGACATACTGTATGCGATTTCTACTTTATAGCCTACTTTAAATCTGTTTTATTAACATTTATAGCAGCAAACTTTTTCATATTGGTGTATAAAATATTATTGTTTCCAGATATTTTGTGCCAAAAGCAAACAAATAAATAAATAAGCATTTAAAATATATTGAATGACAGTGCAAACAAAAATCTGTGGTCTGAATTAATTTTTAATTTTCTGACGCCATGGATACAAAATGTTATATGGTTTCAATTTCAATGGTCAATTTGTAGCAATAATTTCTATTAAATGGTAAATGTAAATTTTCATAGTTGTCATGCAAGTAAGATGTTTGTTTGCTTGACAGGGCCGCATGGATCCTGGTCTTAATTAACATCAACGTATTGATATCTAATCAATGGATTTGATGTGAACGTTTATATGACTTGATTTCAATTATTATGATTTGAATGGAAAACTGTTGACATTACATTCAGTTTAATGCATATTTGAAAATAGATTTATGGGGCATTTATTTTAAATTAATATGATGCACACAACTCTCTCAGGTGAATCAAATTACCGCACACATCAAGAAGATGCTGCAGCTCCCATTTAATCTCCCAAGAAAGCAATTATCTGTAACATCAATGTCTATGTTGCGGAACATTTCTCAAGAACGTGCACACATCTTGGCGCCGCTCCCAAGAGCAACATCTCCCTGATATTTGCCCCCGACCTAAGAATTGAAAGTGTTTTCCTTGTTCAATTGTTCAAGAAAACACGTATCTTCTGTCTTTTGTCAACAAATATTCCAATTCTCATTTCTTAATATTTCTTCATCACTTTTAAAATTACTATTATGCTTTTTAAGAGTTTAAATATCTCGTCTCCTGCATATATTCGAAATCGTCTTTCTTTTGTACATCATGGAATTAAAACTACAATCTTAATGACTTCTGTGCCTTTTTAAATTTCTGGTACTGCAGTTTGTAGCTCATAACCATGGAATCTTTGAACTTTTAATAATTATGACTCTTAAAAACTTCTAAAGACACACTTATTCAGTCAATTTATTTCAGAAAAACACTGAAAAATTCAACTGTATTTGAAAGCACATTTGAATAATATCTGTAAAAGTTTGGAAGATAAATATTAATATATTATTATTATTATTATTATTCTTACTTCTCACAGCTTCATGCTGGGATCCCTCTCAGCTCGGGGAACTCACCAGTTCCCAGGGAGCCAGAGCTTTCCTCAGGACTCTAGCTCTTCCTAACCATGCTGCTTTCTGTGCTACCGCTCCTCCCCACTTTGGTACTCCCAACTCCTCCAAGTATTTCTTATGCTTCTTACTCACTGCTTTTAGTCCTCCTACTACTACTGGGACTACTTTAACTTTCTTCAATTTCCGCAGCCTTTCTTTTTCCTCTGCCAACTCTCTATACTTGTCAATCTTCTCTTTCTCCTTGGTTTCTACATTTCTGTCCTTTGGTAGTGCTAGGTCTATCACTGTTCCCAAGCTTTTCTCTTTGTCTACTACTAATATGTATGGCCTTCGTGCTTCTATCACCTTGCTTGTCTGTATGTTGAAGTCCCACAGTATCTTAACCTTCTCATTTTCTATGACGCCCAATTGCCTCCTGCTTCTAGCCCATGCTGCCTGCTCAATCTCCAATGACCATTCGTCCCACCTTGTCATGCCTGAATTTGTACTCATCTGCGCCAACTTCTCATACCCTGCTATCAGATAATCTGCTGTCTCCGCCTCTTTCTTACATACCCTACACTTATCACTTACTTCTACTCTTCTGTCTATATGCCTCTTCACTCAGTTTGTTCTTATTGCTTGCTCCTGTGCTGCCATTATCAGTGCTTCTGTTTCTCTCTTCAGTCCTGCCTTCTTTAACCACTTGTTGCTCTCTTCTCTGTCACACTTTTCTGTGTTCCTCCAGTATTCTCCATGCATTGCCTTCTGCCTATACCTTGTTTGTCTCTCTGATTCCATCCTACTCTGAATAAAAATGTTTGTGTTGATATGAAATTTCGTTCTGCAATTGAAAACTTAAAAAATTGTCTCATGAGAACATGAAATGAAAACAATAATGAAAATGATAATAGCTTTTCTATGTAGCACCTAAGTCTTGTTTACACCTACAAGGTGTAAATATAAGCTGCAGTTTTTAAGTATTCTTGATTCACAGCTTGATATGCAATTCTTGACAGTAACTATAAAGAATAATATTCAAATTATGAACAATTCATCCGCACGCACTAGACTAGCTGCTTACACTATACTAACCAAGAATTATAAAAAGGAATTGCTTCCTTCAATTATCATATCCCATTAAAATTTCAAGTGGGTGAAGGTGCACTCATTCTACTAAAAATCACAAAAATATAATGCAAAAATACTAAAAAAATTTTAATCAACCTGCATCTATAACAAACTAGAAAATATGAATTTTTTGGCAAGAATTTCAATATAGGATTTAACTTTTGTTTTTTATAAACACAATTACTTCAAAATACCATGGATGAAAGTCGACACGATCTGGACCCTGAAATATTTGAAATTTTACAAATATGAAGTTCAAACAATTCGTCTAACTGAAAACAGTCTTGATAGCAATAGCTTATATTTAGGAAAATCAGATTTGCAAATCTATCTATCAAATGAAAATTTTCATATCTTTATTGACATTTCTTATTTGAAGAACTTTTTTAATTCACTTTTTTTCCAATTTTTTGACATGAAATTATGTATCATCATTTCTTATAGAAAGTCATAATTTCGTTGTGCCTCATTTCGAAACTAAGAGAATATTATCAGTGTCAGCATCGTAATGCATTTACAGATTAAAATATTACTGGATCATCCGCATTAAAATTAGCATTTCAAACAATCCCATTACATATAAAAATCACTAAATATACATTATTAATGTGTTTTCTGAAGAATTTATGCGCACTTTCATGTGTCAGAAAATGTTAATCTATAAAAAGTTTATTTTTTGATATGAAACAAAATTATGCAGTATAGTGGAACAAATTCTATTCCTCCTGAAAATAACCCTAATTTAATTGTTGCCATCTGTTGTAACTGTCAGCTACTTCCATAATGCGATGTTCGTTTTCCTATTTCTGCTAATTAACTAACAATGGCAAATCTAAGCTTGCACTCTGATTCATTTTTTATTGTGTGAAATTAGCATTTATTTATAAATGTATGTACGTAGTTGTTTTATTATCAATCAATTAAATTTAATTGTACCACTCTAGCTACTAGGTTAACAATGGATTTTGTCAATATATGTTTCTTGTCAAACACACGTCATTTCTAACTAATTCTTTTTTTAGCTCTTCAAATTTCAATTAGTGATCAATTTCAAATTTAACTTTCTACAATGTGAAAATATAATTGTTTAATTTCTGCTACGAATTGTTTATTGAAAACCATTAATAATTACTAAATATGTTAATTTTCTTTTAAAATTTAATAAATGGATAAATAATTTATAATGCATTAAATCTTGAACGTAAAATGAAA
This sequence comes from Hofstenia miamia, assembly GCA_900660155.1. Taxonomy (NCBI): domain Eukaryota; kingdom Metazoa; phylum Xenacoelomorpha; order Acoela; family Hofsteniidae; genus Hofstenia; species Hofstenia miamia. The sequence goes on from CABFPE010000255.1 coordinate 482,733, forward strand.
ATCATAAATATGTTATGTATTGGCAACCAATTCATGCTTAAATTTGATACAATTTCTAAATAGTTTTATTCATATACGCTATATATAAACTATTTGTTACTAAATTATTTATAGGACAACTCATGTTTTAAGACTATATATATATATATATATATATATAAATATATATATGTGTACATACATACACATATACATGTATATGCATACCCGAGAATGACATTTTCATTACTGTTATAACTATTAAAGCAATTTTCAAAGAATATTCGAACATAATTAGCGCACATAGTGTATTATCAGTATTTTGCAAGGATGTCTTTCTTCTAGGCATTGAATCATTTTACATGAGGTCTCCCTAACCAATCACCAAAGTATTATCCTAGATTTTCCATTTATTACATTGTGGATTTCAGTTGATGACAAGGAATATCAACTGTTTTTGTTAGTATGGTACTATGAATCCACTCAAAATATCAAAATAGGTATGAGAAACTATTTTCAAAAGGTATCTGGATTCTTCAACAAGTTTTCGGGAATGCTTATTTATTCTGATATCGTTGCACTGCTTTTTCTGGAAAATAATGGATACTCAAATTCCATTAATTTTCTAGAAATGCTTTTAGATTTCATCAAATGTCCTAAACAGCTTTGTTGAAATTAAGAATGTGTGGAATTAATCTTCGTGAAAAAAAATGCGACATAAAAAAAGCACTAAATTCATTGAATATCCGAAAGCATGTGATATAGTCTATTGAGTATATAACAAGAAAAATGATGTAAATTATAACGACTGCTGTATATAAAAATGGAAGATTGTGTTAATCACTTTCAAGTATTTACTACAAAACTTAGTTCAGACAATCTGCGAAACGGACTAGTGAACGTTATCAGCATAATCCCCTTGTATTGTCTCAAATATTAATGGTATCTGTCAAAATGTATTTCAATGAATAATTTATTTCATTTTATTGAGTTTACTGTGCTCATGACCTCGATGAATCTTATTTTCAATGCTTTCAGTGTAACCGAACATATGCTATGAAGAGATTATATCCCTTAGTTGAAATTTCCTGAAAATCTCAATTTTCTATAAAATACTTAAAGAAATTGAATTTAATTGAAGAATCATTAATGATAATGTTTTGGACTTAAATAATATTGAAAGAATGGAATTTTATTTAAGAATCGTTCAGAAAAGTGTGATTTGCAATTTAGTTTTTATAATTGTGTTCAAAGATTTATTACTGGAACAGGCTTTCTAATCGGACTGAATCCGTATGACTTTCGGATTTTAATTTTTGAAAAAGCCTGAGCAGAGCCGGTCTGAATTTACAAACTTTCATGCTAAACTACCGCCCACATTTTGATCTACTGATTATGGTATTTTTGGCCTCTTTTTGTTAGATTTCGTACTCTGCATTACTTAAATTTGTGTGTATTGGAAATTATGTTTCACTGGTTGATCTGGGTCCAAAGTGATTCAAAAGAACAAGTCTATGCTGAACCTAATCACTAAAAAGCCGGTGCTGCCATAAATCCAGGCTTCCCTTACAACTCTTGTGGTCTCACAGGCTACTAATTCTAATGCATATTAATACATTACAGAGTTGGAATTGGGTTGGGCATAAAGTGGGATCGGGCAGGGCTTGGGCCAGATTTTCGACATTGTTATTTGGGCCGGGCCGGGCTTGCGCCTAATATTTTAATGAGTATTTGAAATACAACAAAAAAATCACTTGAAAACCTTAAATTTGCAAATGACAAAAACATTCTCTTTAAATTTAATCAACTCTGCATTGTTGGCTGGTGCAATACTTTTAACATCTAAATTTTGTCAGCTACAAGCAAACAGCGATTTTGAAAACTCCCACCTACCGTGTGCTGATGTAAGTTGGCAGAGAACTTTAGTAATTGAATATATAAGAACTAATATGTTCTCTAAATGATAATAAGGACGATTGCAATCCTGGTAATATTAGTTGTGGTAAAACTTATGTTACTAAATCAGTGAAGGTGGTAGGAAGAAGTTATGAAACGTACATATATGATACATTGGGCGTAAGGCGTAGTACTCAGCAGGGGATTGCACTATTTTAAGATTGGATTGCTTCAAACAATAGTATTATTACTATAATTACTCTAAATTCCAATTATTTTCACCTTCTCGTATTCAGGTCACCTTAGAATGCTTAGCGCCTTGTTTCAAACATACATTTAAAGATTAATAAACAAAAATAAAAACATTTTTTCTATATTTACAACGTCATATTATAAGGAGTACGCAGAACAGTATTATTTCCCTTAAAACATAAATTGGTCTAATAAAAGAAATTATCAACATTTTAAATGAAATTCGTGTAAAAGCTTTCAAAATACCTCCAGGTATTTTATAGAAGGTATACAACTTCATATACAGATTAAAATAAATACAAATTTCATTTTCAGATAGAGTTAATTTTTAAGTAGCAGAATATAAATGCTCGTGTTGTGATTCCCTTTTCTTAAGGTTTATTTACATGCAAACGCAGAGATGGAATCAGGTAAAAAATTTTAGGATCCGATCTGGATCCGATCAGGTGCGAATTTTAAAAGATTCTTAGTTTGCGTTCCGAAACGGATCCGAATATAAATAAGTAACAATAAATAAACATGGTCTAAAAATATATTTGTTTTTTCAAATGGGAATAGAAAATTATAAGTGCTTCAGCACTGTCTTACGATCAAAAATGGACATATACGATATACCGGAGAGAACAGGGTCGCAATTGGACTGAGGTATTGGAAAACTGGGACGACTTGCGCAATAGTGCATGCAAATGTAGTGTATCCTTTAAAAATTAGAAGCAATGTGTTGAAAATATGGCAGTTAAGTTTTGCCATATCAAGTTAATAATATAAAAATAAGCACTTTAATTTATAAAAAGGCGCTTCACACCTTATTTACATTGTGCACACTGATTTTTGAAATTTTATTATTTTGTGAGATGAAAGCGTTTAACAATTTTTCAAAGAAACCAACAAAAAGCTAAAAAAAAATTTCTAAATTTTAGTGACATTTGTGAAAATGTACATTCAATACTATTTGGTAACCAAATGCAATTATTTAGAGGAGAGGCTCACATCTGCTTCAGGAAGGGTTGAACTCCCTGCCCCCCTGGACTATGGCTCTGTATGACACTTTTATGTTATTCAGATAGTGTAGTGCCTATATATAATAATTGGGGCCGGGCAGGGCTTAGGCCTAAGAAACCGGCCCAATTCCAACTCTGATACATTATATGAATACCCAATAAAAATCGTGCAAAATGTTTAAAGAATCCTTCCAATTCCATACAAGGAAAGGTTCAATAAACTTTAGATAATATTTAAAAATTTCACAACATTTTTCACAGAAAGACAACTAATAAGAGTCAAAGCAATATATTTGCAAAAAGATACAATTAAACTTGATTTGTTCTGATAATCTTTGAAGGATTTTTTCCTTTTTCAACTCACTGGCCTGTTGATATAAATCAATTAAAACGAAATATTTTTTAAAATAATTAAACTCCACAAAACATAAAATTTTTTGAAATAAATATGACAAATTAATTTCAAATTTATAAAGTTTTTATACTATACAATAACAAACTATCAAAACGTTTATTGAGTTTGTTAGTTGCACAGAAATCGAAACTGCGTTTTTATCGACACCGCCGATGAAAATTGGAAACATTGTAGCGCTAATTGCGCATTAAACCATTCGTGACGCTCAATAAATAGTTCATTGAAGATTGTATACTTGTAATGATAAAGAACGACCTTTAGGCACGTTTGTTTTAAAAAAATTAATTTTTTTCTGCCTTGCCCACAAGATTAACACTCACCTTGCGCAGACATGCATCATAAATCACAAAAAGCTGATTAAATCCATTTAAAAAAATAGCAATATATTTTAAATTTCTCAAAACTAACTTAAAATCAAAATGCAAAAGAAAACGTTGTTAGTATTTAGGAATGTTTATGTATTGTGCACATGTATACATGACCAAGGAATCTCAATCTAATTCAATTATATTAATCAACAATATCGATTTGAATAACTAATACCAATTTTGACCCAGTTTTCATGATGTTACTAAGTAAGTATGTTAATGATATACGCTGAAATATCTATGTCAGAAATTCTAATATTCATTAAAAACACGTGTGTATACAAATTATTCCATTTTACTTACCATCAAACTTCTTCAAATTCAAATAATTTTGCATCCGTTTTTATTGGTCTTTCAAGTGATTTATATAATTCCTGCACTGTTCAAGGTCTTAATATTTAGAGAATATGCCTAACTTCAATATATATATATATATCTGGCGCTAAATAAAATGTACATATTCAGTGTTAATTATAATCATAACATACTATTGTCTTCATACCAATTGGATTTTGCCATTTTTTGGTAATATTCATTTCATGTTAGTAGATAAAGAACTTCATCGTATTTGCAAAAAGGCAAGCCAAATCATTGGAAATTCGGACGATAAGATGGCTAAATTAGATCACGCAGATAACATTTTGCTTCAAAAGTTTTCAGACTACATTGCATCCATTCTCAATAAACTTTATAATATTTAGTTTTTATTTTAGCATAAAATGAAAATTAATAAGATTTGTTACTTTTATTATTATTAAATTGTAACTACATGATGGCCTTGTTTTTTGCTAGGAGGTTCTAAGCTGGTTTAATTCAGATTGACATAGTTAAGGCTAAGTATTTTGTTAGACTTGAAAGTACTTTCGATACTACTATCCTTCAAAGGAAAGGAATATAAGGAATATGTGTTTATATGTGTATCATGCATTTTTCTGTTTTCATATAAATATATGTTCACATAAATATGACTAAAATATTTTTAGAATATTGTCATTTGAATTGGTTAAATAACATTTTTTACGTATGTATATATATATATATATATATATATATATGTGCTGTGCGTTCCAACATACTTTAACCAGATTAATCGGACAGGATGGTTTCTTAACTTAACTGGATTTTATCCGGTTTAACTGGATCTTCAAAAATTAGCGGTTATTACATACATCTATGCTGCATCCATATTCATATTAAATTAAAATGAAACATATATTCAATTGCTATATGTCAAAATCGAAATTGTCTATTCCTTTGTGTTAACATCAAATTGATGTTCAATATGATATCATGGATATAATCTTCTTGTGATCTACCTATTTTTCAATTTTGAGGAATTTGCCTATTTCTCGTCTCTTAATAGACTATATTATACCTATATCCACATTACGTTAAATATTATTGAATTGATAACCAAGTATTCTAAGGTAGGCTATTGCCGAAATATAATATATATATATACCATGCTGGCCAAAAAATAAGTATAATTATATTATAAAATATGATTACATATTCATAGCAGAAAATAACAACATATTCCAGATATTTATTGTTTATTTAAAAACAGTTTGCACACATCAATTCCTTCGTTACATAAGAATAAAAATAATCTCGGTTATTCATTCAGTCAGTACTTATAGTTGGCCCATCTCTTGTTAATAAAACTTCTCCCAATTTCCTAAGCATGGAAACAACTAGACTTTTGCAGTACTCAAGCGTGATTTCACCGCACCACACATGTGTGATCTTAATTTTCAGATGTGTGAGAGAGGTTGGTTTCAGTTCTGCGACCTTTATTTTGACTCCAGTAAGGCATGAAATGACAATCTGTGTAATACCTTGCTCTCTCATGTTCACCATACACGAAACAACGTTAGCAGAAACGCGTCTCTTTCGATCCATTATGAATGACTGAATGCAGTGTTCGTATCTTTATTATATGAAAATCATTCAAAAATTAAAATTCGACTATCTATGTCACCCTAATGAAAGCACACATGGCCAACAACATATATTGGACGAAAAAAGTACGACATTCATACCTGCCTGATAGCTTGATTCTGACATACAAAACTAAATTACCATTTTTGGCGAATGAAATTTCACATTATTCTAATTTATCACCTAGGATGTTATATATATATATATATATAAGATAAGATTTGGATACAAAATTTTAAAATTTCTCAAAGGCGCTGGATACAAAAAAATCTATACGGGCGCTAGATACTCTGGCGGAATGTCAAAAAAATTTTAACAAATCATATGCATCTAGACCCCGTATATGTGTATTATATATATATATTTTTTTTCTTCAAAATACTAGATATGAGATTGAAGCAAACATTATTGATAATGATTTTAGTCTATCAAAATTTAATGAAGAATGTATATGTGGTTATATTCAAAATGTTGTTGATAGAATATGATTAAATAATAAATTTAGAACTTTATGAATAAATTGAAATCTAGTGTATATAGCAACATCAAGCTGAATTTAAACGTGTTGGAATTGATGCATCTTTTTCCCACAAATTTGATATTTTTTAAGGCAGTGCATGCTTTGTTGCAATTCTAGAATTTGAAAGGAGAAATTGTAGACTAGAACTAGAATCACAATAAAAGGAATCTTTGCACTTTTTCCACAATTTATATTGTTTTATAATGCCGCAATCATTGTAATCAATATATTTTGAAAATCGGAAATAGAGAATCACTTAACAGGTTTTGACCTGACCAGATGAACTGGACCGCATCCAGCACTAATATATATATATATATATATATATGTATAAATACCACCCTCCCTGTATTTAACCATATAAGCTGATTTTTCCACATAAATTCCTGATTTTTTGTAGGACATAGTCTTTCAGTAGTCCCTACCTTCAAGCAAAATATTTTAAGAATCGATGAGTTTTTTGCCGAGTAATCACAAAAAGTTTAATTTTCGGCCCAAAACCCCAAATCTTTCTATGTAGTATGGAAAATTTTACTCAAGTCCCTCTATGTAGCAAATTTTTGAAAAAGTCACACTACCTAGGGGGAGATATTAGTATATATATATATATATATATATATATATAATATATATATATTATAGTCCTTTCAAACTATCAATTAAGTGTTGAAAAAAATTGCCGAACTTTGATTCATGTGTTTGCACAGACAATTGTAAGAGACAAACTAACTGAACACATTGATTAATTTATTTGACCTTCGCGAGCAGAGCATTTGTATAAAACTTTTGAATAGAAATACAATCGGTTAGCACCGCATTGTTTATCTAACAAAAACCTACAATGTAGTTGCATAGATAGGCAATCATTTTCTAATTCTGTTTTATAATTGATTACGTCAAGAGAGACAGAAATATTCTCCCTTCCAGATAAAAATAATGCTCAACGGATTATACCTAGTATCGTCAATACCTATTTACTTGTTGTTAACCTTAATAAGTAACCATAAATATGGNTTTAATCTCCTTCACATTCACAAAATGTTTTCATAATTACTTCCTTATAACAATCTTTCTTGCTATCTTAGTGCAACTCCCGAATATTTAAAAATTAACTCCACACATTTATTTTTCTCATTTATCTCAATTTAGACTTCCTGATTCCCTTGTCACTTGTTTCTTAAATTTTCTTATATCCTTCTCTTTGTACAATTATATTTATTTGTATTCACTGATTTTATTGGTCTAATACATTATATTTATTATTTATATTATTGTTATTATTATTACTATAGGATTTCATGATTAATGTAAATGAGTAAATAAATATAAAAATATATATTTGGGAAACATTTTTACATTTATTTTCTCGCATTAACTGTAAAAGCAAGCTAAACTTGGCTAAGACATTGTCATTTATAACAGACATTTTAATCTCATTAAGTTGTAGAAAATATGAATAGTCTTTGATTTGTAATTGAAAGTTAGTCATAGAATACTTGTTCAGTGGTCATTCATTCCTCAAAAAAAAACTGATAATAAAGGGTGGGTGTGGGTACAGATTTTTGCAACCAAGCCTACTCCCAAGCATAAAACCTTCACCCAACCCAGACACTCGGTCAACAAAAATCATACCCCAACGTACCTGCAGATTTTTCAAAAAATTTATTGCACCTATGCCATGAGTAAATATAAATTCTACCAACGACATTGTGCATGCGATTGATTTCTATGTATACATAGTGTTAGCTTAAAAGCTGTGTATGTTGGCGTCAGGTGTGTTCGCGGGTCATGCAGGTCGCGGATCACGGCTCAAATGGGTCACTAATTCTGGCAGGTCACACGGGTCGCAGGTGAGTCTGTTTTTCCGCATGACCTGCGAAAAAATTGGCGCATAGCTAAAAATTTATCGATGTGTACAAATAAAAAAACATATCCTGAAGGGTGCCTCATTAAATTTGCATTTCAATTTGCAGTATAAATGAATTACAAGTTTAAACAACGAGGGTTTTCAAGTACTCGGAATGTTAAGAACTCGAAGTTCAAGGATCGACCTCGAATAAGCTCGCAAACCTCGATCAGAAAAACTTGGNCAATTTATATTGTTTTATAATGCCGCAATCATTGTAATCAATATATTTTGAAAATCGGAAATAGAGAATCACTTAACAGGTTTTGACCTGACCAGATGAACTGGACCGCATCCAGCACTAATATATATATATATATATATATATGTATAAATACCACCCTCCCTGTATTTAACCATATAAGCTGATTTTTCCACATAAATTCCTGATTTTTTGTAGGACATAGTCTTTCAGTAGTCCCTACCTTCAAGCAAAATATTTTAAGAATCGATGAGTTTTTTGGCGAGTAATCGCAAAAAGTTTAATTTTCGGCCCAAAACCCCAAATCTTTCTATGTAGTATGGAAAATTTTACTCAAGTCCCTCTATGTAGCAAATTTTTGAAAAAGTCACACTACCTAGGGGGAGATATTAGTATATATATATATATATATATATATATATAATATATATATATTATAGTCCTTTCAAACTATCAATTAAGTGTTGAAAAAAATTGCCGAACTTTGATTCATGTGTTTGCACAGACAATTGTAAGAGACAAACTAACTGAACACATTGATTAATTTATTTGACCTTCGCGAGCAGAGCATTTGTATAAAACTTTTGAATAGAAATACAATCGGTTAGCACCGCATTGTTTATCTAACAAAAACCTACAATGTAGTTGCATAGATAGGCAATCATTTTCTAATTCTGTTTTATAATTGACTACGTCAAGAGAGACAGAAATATTCTCCCTTCCAGATAAAAATAATGCTCAACGGATTATACCTAGTATCGTCAATACCTATTTACTTGTTGTTAACCTTAATAAGTAACCATAAATATGGTCTAGCTGAGACTATCCTCAGAACAAGGCGCAAATTTACAAAATAGATAAAGGCATGCCCTCAAACCCATAGCCAGCATCATCGCCTAAGGGGGGGGGTCGACACGCTTTCAGAAAGGGTTGATGGGAACTTCGATTTTCTTTGAAATTTATACGAAGCATGCATATTTGTATGCATCAGCGTACGCGGGATTGTATTTAGTAATGATCAAATGAGTGAAAAAAGTGGTGCAAATCCCCGTGAAATTTTTTGTGAAAATATAGACAAAGAAGATCTTAGAAATGAATTTCACATGCTCATTTTGCTTTGTTGTCCAGGAAAGGGTTGTCTGACCTTCCCGCTGTAATATTATGTACTGTTTACGAAGCAGGAAGTAGGTCGAACTGCAAATTAGCTTGGTTGGGTGAGAAATCTTGTCATGCATCTTGATTAGATAATTAACTGGAGAATTGTAAACCAATTTTTTTGTTGTTTCAATTTCGCTGCTCTCTCCAAAATATTTCTTTAGGCTGCTTTCTGACAGGAACTTACAAAGTGTTTCGCTTTTGAAACCTAAAAAATTTCATAGTGTATTTCCAATTTTGATTTGTATTTATTTGAATTTTTAAGTAAACTGCAACAAAGTTTATGCATCGCAAACATTAGAGGCGGTGTCTAAGCAGTGGGTTCCATGAGGGTGTTGCTAAATTCGTTTAGATAATGAGGTTGTAGCAGAGAAATATTATTAAAATTATTCAAGCGAATAATATCCCAAACGAAGTAAAGTTGGAAGTGAGATTTCAGATACGCCTTGATTTCCTACCGCAAAAATCAATTATATACATGCTTGTCAACATCTGACATCAAATATCATTCGGCATAGCTTAAGCTGGGATGGAATCGAGAATTCACTGGGCCAGATAATAAATCTTGTTATTAGGCATTAATAACGCTGCGTCTTCTAAAAAACTTTTAAAAATTAACCTGTTTTCGTAATAGGGGCACTGCGATCAAAACTGGATGAGCCTATTTCCACTAGCGTTACCTTTTATGTAATATTTTTAAACAATTTTATCTAAGCTTGTTAAAAATTAATGAAAACCTTTTACATTTACACACCTATGGGGCTGTGCCTGCTCATGCAATGATGAAGATTTCTGCTAAAATTTAATTTTGTGCCTGAGGTACACGCAAATAAATTTTTTTTCAATGAGAAATTCATACAATTTTTGCAAAAAATAATCAAATTCATACCATTCCTAGTGTTTAGATAATGAGGCGGTCTAACGCCCATGTGAACAAAAACTACCCTGAAATACTTTGTTTTCTGGAAAGAGGAGATAATTCTCTATTTTGCGATGTTTTCAGATTTTAAATATTTTTATTAGTTCATGATGTATTAACGTGTAAAAATTTTTATGGGGAAGCCATCCCGAATTTGAAACATTTCTAGGCATCTAAAGCACCAACACTCCAGCCTCTCAGGCGCATTACTCTAAGGTGTAACCTATGAGAAACCAAATTTGCCAACAATTAAATTTAATATATATTATATGTTAAAGTTTATAAAAGCAATTTTAACTCGCTATTAACAGCACAAGGTGTTTGTTTGCTAGGTTTCTATATAATATGATTTTGGCTTAGATTCCCGTGATATTTTTTCAACTTTGGTCTTAGGCCGGGTGCACAGATCAGGCAGCTCTCAGATGTGTGCGTGGTTTTGGAAAATTATGGGACTTGCACCATCTCCTTGATATGTGGTTGCCTTTCGGGGAAAATTGGAAGCTCTTAAGGCATTTTCCTGATGTGTGCGCCGGCCTTATCGAATTAAACAAAATTTATGTTCTCCTTAAAATTTTACTCTTCCATAATTTAAGACTTTGAAAAAATTGAAAGCTATTGTTTATGCAATTTAAATGTATTATTGTATACAAAATGGATTTGCCAAATTCAATTAAATTGTCTTTTTTGCTTCCTTAATAGAACGGAAATACTGGATTGTAAATAATTCAACTGTTTTAATCTTTTAGAACTAACATCAAGCATTGCTTCGGATATATCAATTTATCTCACTTAAATAATCGTCGCTTTTCCTTTTAGCTATATGAAGGATCCATTTGCTCAGTTAATTAACCTTATCTATTATTAACACTGAACAGGACTGCAGGCTTTTGTAGATATACTGTATTAGTGCCCAAAACAAAAAATTAATTAATGCTGATTTCAATTGTGTATAATTGATTCCTCAAACCATACATATGTATGCATTGTATGTAAAATGTAATAAATACCTATTTAAGGCTCCTAATTTATTTCAAGTGTAGGTCTTGCTGAAAAGGACATTCCTTCATTCATTGTGATGAGAAATCAATTGTCCCCTGTCCCACTTTTAGTGTTGAATGTATTGTTCTTGAAGATTTCATATTAATGTAAAGAGGAATTCGGAGCATAAATTGGGTCTATAAAAACATTTCTCAACAAAGAAAATTAGTAGTGCATAGCTTGTTGATGTATTTTGGGATTATTAATAACAAGGTTTTCAGTGGGTTTGCAAACGTAACCTCAATATATATATATATATATATATATATATATATATGATTTGTTTGTTTTGCAGTCAGCATCTTTTTTAACTTAGTCAAAGATTTTTAAATCATTAGAAATTTTAGATGTTCTTGCGTATATTTATATAATTTTAATATTTATGTACTATATGCAGCATGTTTATTTTATAATCTGATTAAATTAAAATTTTCTTACTTAATTTTGCTTACAAGTAAAGCTTTTCATTACCAATTTTCATATGGATAAATAATAAAATTTTCATTTAGAAATCATATACAAAAGTTTTTTAGTTTTTTGCATGCATTACAGTTGTGCTGTAATGATGTGATTGTATTGTAACAGTTACTAAGACAAAAATATTGTAACTGTGTGTAAATTAGAAGCGGTACAAATCCAATTATCAAAAATGAAAAACAAATATTATTGTATTATATATTTTTTAACGTTATATCCCTGTACAACAACGATTTTTTATCGCATACACTTGCCATACATTACGCAATGTTTGCCTAATATGTGCTCTTTGCGTATATTCGATTTTTCTTAAATAAAAAATAAATAAATAAATACAACAATTATATATATATATATATATATATATATATATATATATATATATATATATATTAGAATTTTTATTTTTATATTATTGATTATTATTTATTACTGTCCCCTTAGTGAATAAACACTTTAAGAATTTTTGAGAAAATATTATTTAAGTAACAAATTAATAGCATGTGATCCTTAATCTTAAATAATATTTAAATAATCAAATGTTTCATAAATGATGTTTCAATGGAGAAGCTTTGAAATCCAAAATTTACCGTTGGAGCATAACCTATATGGCATTAAAGTCCTTTTTATACCCTTCAGAAGAGAAAAAAGACTGGGTTAATAACATTTCATAAATTGTGATTGGGGATATCTATTAATTAACAATGTCTTTGAGGAATTATATTCTAAATTCTTCATACTATGAATTACAATTTCAAATAACTACCATATATATATATATCTAAGTTTTAATTATATCGTTTTACTGGTAATTATAGTTAGACAATTAATAACAATCCAACTACAATATCTTTATAATACAAAAATAATGGTTGTGTAACCTTACTTTCATATGCATTGTATTAAAGAGCTTTTTAATTCTGCGGTATTATCTTCACTTTAAAAATCATTTTTTTCTAATTAGCTGAACTTTTAATTGACAAACACAAAAGTAGCAATTTTTAAGAACTTTCACTATTTCAGAGCTTTCTATATAAATTGTACTTTGCATGGTCTTAGCACTTTTGAAATTCTGAGACCTGCAAAAACTTTTAACTTCAAGTATTTTTAGAATGCTTAACTTTCAAAAGAAAACGTGTTAAGCTTAAAATAATATAACACAATGTAAAAGTGCAATGACTGTCTTATTTCTTGCTAGTTTTTCTTAATTATGTTTGCGAATTTTGTAGAGTTGATCACGAACAAGATTCAATAAAAGTATGTCCTTTTATGTTGAACAAAATAACTAGTTTTACCCCTACCCAGTCTTTCTTTTAAATTTGTATACAGAAAGTTATTTTTGAAGAGATATAGGTTGATGCTTCACTTCCTGTTGTTGTATTAGTCACAGAGAAGACCTACTTTAAAAATTAAAAAAATACCGAGAATTGGTGTAAAGTTTTTTCCAAATATTTAATATAAAAAGTATTACAAATTCATTCATCTCTGTAGTTTTGAACCATTACATTGGTTTTTAAGCACAAGGAATTAAATGGTTACTTCAATGGTTTTCCAAACAATTTAAATGATTTTCTACTTAATGAAGTGCAGATGTATGTCAGAGTAAGAAGCTGTGATGCAAATTTCTGCAACTGTAGCATTGTATTTTTAAGCTACATTTAACAATTGATTTTAAATTGTCCGAATAGTGTTCTATATTATTATTGGTTTCGTTCTGTTTGAATGAAACTTTTGCAAATATTAAAGAAATCAGAGTTCTTCATTAAACATGGGGATGTTAAAAAATTATGATTATTAGTTTGGTTGTCTAAATCAATTTTTTATATCAACTGCTGACTTATAGGAGATGTTCTCTCTTTGCCGTAATTTTTTCTATATTTTATGACAAGGGTATTATTACAGTAGACCTTGTGGTAGCACGGACCCACAAGTAATTTTTGTTATCAGATGAAAATTGGATCAAGTATGGACATGGACAAAGTTCGAGAAATTGTATAAACCATGAAATAATTGTGTATAAATTATAAAAAGATTCATTTCTTTGCACCAGCTGTAAACTATGGAATCAATTAGATGTAAATATCAGAAATGCCACTAATTTAAACGAACTTAAAGGACTTTTAAGAGAATATTTGCAGATAAATCAATATTATTTGAGCACATCAACAAAAGTTAAGTGCTAAGAGAGGAATACGATTAGTTCTTAGTTCCATTTTTTAAGTTTAATTTTATGTGTGAAATGTTAGCTCAACACTATTCTATTGAGTTTCAATGTTGTTAAAAAGAAGCATTTTGTAGGTGAAAAGAAGGGATTCAAAACTACTATACAAAAGTAAGTAAAACCATTCTTAAAAATCTGTCACATAATTTATTCACACTACATTACTGAACAAAAGAATATGGCAACATTATGATAATCAGGAACAAAAATTATATATATATATATATATCGTCATCGAGCCGAGTTTCTAAGGAGCCGAGCCGAGCTNAATTTAGATTTAAGTCATGATACATTAAGGTCAATAAGTTATACAACGGCTTGTTGCAAACGATATGTTGTGGATACTGATGTGGTTTTTTCACTTTACAAAAGTTAAAAAGATTAATTTTAGACTTCAAATTAACTGCTAAGCCTTCAACTTTTTCATTTCCGCTGAAACACATTTGCTTAAGTAATCAAAGCAACAAAATTGTAGTTTGATTTCTTGAATAAAATTGTATGCAGACAAACTGACCATTTGCATCAATAGATTTACATTATGTATTTAAAAACCAATTGTTCTGGAAGGAAAAATTGAGAGATTAAACAAGCAACTACTTTATTTCCAATAGGAAGCATTCTTTGCAATAATTCTTTACATGCATTATTGATTAAGCACACTTAAACTTTTGACTACAAAAAATAACACTTTCCTATATTAAGTGTAGCGAACTACTTTCCCTAAAGTTTCAGCCATTTGAAAAAACGATGGGAATTCAAGAAAGAAATATTCTTTTGATAAAAATTAATGTTTTTCAAAATACACTATAGTTATAGAAGCTTAAATTGCATTTTGGATGGTTTTAACATACAATTAATCACATCAGCAAATCCTTTGGCATGCAGCCAATTGCATGCAATATTATTTGCGATGTTTTGATTCTGAAGACAAAGTTTAAAAAATTCCTCAGGAATTTATCACTTCGTGGTGATAGTTTTTTCACCTGAATCATTCCCCAAGTACATGTATATGGGATTTAGAGAATATCCAGGCAAATACAACAAATCAACATTTGTTCTACTAATACTTCTTAGTTTCTTTTGCAGTACGGCAGTGACCCTTATCTTGCAAATATATAGACAGTTTTTCGCCAGCAAACCAAAAATCATTTCAAGGTGACAAGCACTAATGATGTATCATACTATAGTTTTGGTTGGATTCTTAACTATTTTTGCTAAATTTGGAGTTGAGGTGCTTTTCTCACATCACTAAAGACATTATTCTCTTTTTGTAATTATCCAAAATTGGTCATATTAGGGGTTCATCAACCATTTTGAGCATCCGTTTTGATAGATTTCTAAGCTTGAACCTCCAACAAGCAGTTCCCAACAACACTTAATGTCTTCTGCGCGCATTAAAGGATTTTACGGGAAAACCCCCTTCAAGATTCAATTGTGATTAGGTGTATAGAATGACTTTACACTCAGTTTTGCTTTTACGCAAGGAAATTAATACTTGCCAACCATATCGTTTTACCAGCTATTTGATGAAAGGCATGGGTTTTCATTTTTGAACACGTAATAATTTCGGTGTTGTTTTTGCACTTACGTTTTTTACTCATATTATTCAGAGCTATGACCAAATGGAACGATCACGAGCATTGTGTGATAAAATGTGTAAATCAAGAAATATTTAAATCAGAAACAGTAAATTGGAAGTAATGTACTTAAACGCACCCACAAACGTTGGTGATACTCAATGACTAATGTTAGTATAAGTAAATTAGCAAGGAAAGCAGTTTCATAAGTTTATTTATATTTTATCCAAAGTAATTTGGCACTATCAACTCCACGACATTTTGTCCATTTTTAGCATTGGTAAGTAACAAATTTTATTATTATAGGTGAAAATTAAATTTTTGAGAATTTTTCTGATTGGATGTGATTCCGTAATTATTGTGCCAAAGTCCATAGCGTATATATAAAGTCCAAAAAAACGCATTTCAAATGTTGGTCTAATTTTTTCAATTTGCTAAGATATGTAAAATTCAAATTCATTTTTATCTGTGGTAGCAAATGTCTTAAATTTAATTAACATCCATTTTTTACTTGAAGTGTATGTGCAAAAATTGCTTATGACGGTTGTGAGACAGTGGAGTTGCACTAAATAAAAACGTTACTCCAACTGTAATTTTTGGCTAATCATCATACAATACTACGATTAATGTAAATAATTGACTTAAAAACCTTGAAATATTATAATTTTTTTTTCGTAAGCAGAGGCATTTTCACTTAATTATGGTCTAGTCATTGTTAGATAAAATTGTTATCTTTGATTTTCAATAATTTTATTATTTTTGATAAAAATTAAAGGATATATTAATGAATTATCATTAAAGACATTCCAAGGACAACTTCTGCACTTCGAACATCAATTTGTTGGATGTTAAATTTTTAAAAAATACTTTATTTAATACCAACATTTTCTTCAAATTGATTGGTAATGACTTGCTTAAGTGCATTCTAATGAAAAAAACTAAACTACAAAATCCTATGAACAATTATATGCATATATATATATAT
>CABFPE010000255.1:506750-520512 GCA_900660155.1 Hofstenia miamia
ATGGTGGTCCTCAAATCCATATCAGTAAGATGGATTCCCTCAGCAGATAACCTGCGGATTTACCCTTCAGAAGTCCAACTAATGCTAATCCTCAACTACGCTTCCCAATATACTTCCATCCAACAGCAACATACAAACTTTAATTTTTTCTTAATTTGCAATTTAATTCAATTTTTATTTTCTATAAATAGTGCAGTTCAGTTTTTGCCACTGGCGGATATAGGGAGAATAAATATATCCAAAATTCCTTTTTATGAAAATCGCAAAAATTTTCCAATTTTATCGTGATTGGCACAAATCGATAGAAATTTTTATTTTGCATTTTTTTGTAAGCGAGGTGCATAAATGAATGGACAAGTTTAAAAAATTTTCATTTTTTGCATATATAATGTTTTTTTTTATTTAAAAATTCTTCAATTGACAAAATGTAGTCTAAGATTACTTATCACCCAAATGCTATGTAAAAATAAATTACGAAATCTAATCGAAGGTAATCTTTAGTTTTTACTATCTTTTTAACGTGCCTATATATATAAATATATAGATACATATATATATATATATATATATATATAGAGAGAGAGAGAGAGAGAGAGAAAGTTTCTTAATGTTAAACCATTTCCAATTGTTTTAGATTGATTAATTCTTTGGAATAAGACATGAATTGTTGCATCATTTTTCCATAATTTTGCCGATTTTTTAAAATAGTGTACACATTACTGTAATTCTATAAACTACAGTGGAAAATAGAAACTAGGACTAGAGTTACAACATTCTATTGTTAATACCGCAATTACTGTAATCAATAAGTTTTGAAAATTATTTAACCAGTTTGTACCTGATTTCTTAGTTTAACCGGATAGGACAGGTTTAATTGGTTTTAACCTGAACGGATTAATCGTACCGATATATATATATATATATATATATATATAATACATGCATATATATAAATATATATATATATATATCTATATATATATATATTAATGAGTGAATCTGTCTAATGAACTGTACTGAGGTAATTATTGACTGGAGTCGGATGTTTTTCTATATTGTATTAAGAATCAGTATTTAGATTTGAAGTTAGCATATGAAACATTTTCAATGCGATAGTTTTTCCTTTACTTTGAAGTCGATGTGTTTTGCAATTGTTAATAGGTTTACTACTTCGAAATTAGAAGGTTCTTAAAATCTTAATTTATATTAAAGCAAACAATTAAAAAGTAATGGATATTCAATTTTACTTAATATATTTTTCATCAAAATATTGGTGAGGTATTTTTGAAGAAATATAATTACAACGCTGTTATTGCGCGCATGACTTGGTGAATTAACGCCTGGATTTTGCACTAATAAATTCTTTGGCAATTAAGACAGGGTGGATCGGAGTCCTGTCCGGCTTTGTCTTTGAAGAAACTAGCTTTTGATTGCAGCGGAAGAAGGCCTGAAGTTAGTGTTTAATGAGGTTTACAGTAACAAATTACTAATTTTGTACTTTTTAAAAAGTTTTAATTTGTCTAAAAGCTTTCAAAATTCCAATTTGTTGTTGTTTTATATGATTGAGGAACCAATATTGATTAAAAATGTATTGGATTAACATCATAATAAGTTTAGAATTTAGAAACTTTCTTATTTGCCTAATAAGCTCTTTTTTAGTATTCCTATTTTAAAAGTTAATAAGTTTATCATTAAACATTTATTCTTAAAGTTTTGACAAGAAGTGAATTTGGAAAGAAATTTATTTAAAAAACTAATGGATATCACATCGCTATTATTAAAATTCAATTTTAAGCAAAATTTAGTTGAAGTAACTTGATATTACTTATAACATACCATAAAATTAAATTTAACATATAATTGTGTTGTTCTAAATAATCAAAAATTTATCAAATTAAATTTTCATCTTATTTTATTATGTTAAAAATGAAAAATATCAAAAAATCAAGAAATTTTCTCTACTCATGACATTGCAGATGCTATCTTGAATAATATGGTATGTTGTGAGCTTATAGTTAAAATGGAAAGTGTACAAATGCATCTTGAATTCTTACTAGTTTAGTATGATTGCAATATGAACACGACTCTAAATCTTAAGTTCATGCATACATTTTTAAAATTATAAGCTTGTGAGTTAGTGATTCAGTTTTGAAAATAAACGAATTTCTAGTATAAAAAACAATTTGTAATGTCTTTGTGTACAAATTCATTTAAGTACTCAAACTTATATCAATGGCTGTTCCCATTGCTGTATCCTTTAGTAAATCTATATGCGACTTACTTAGAATACTATTAAATGTATAGTCAATTTTCCCATACGAGGATGAAAGACTTTAATAATGAATCTTCAAGTATATCAACTAACAAAAACCTTTAATTTTCTTAAAAATCTCATCATTATGTCGCTTTTTATATGAATAGTAATCATTGAAGTTCCTTCATATTTTATTCTGCACTCTTAATCAGGTTGTTAAAGAAATTCTCTGTCATTACAATAAAGAAAAAAATTCAAATCGAGTTCGTCTGAAGTAATATTGATTTTGCATTACAGTCAATGCTATGTTGATGTCTCACATATTTCATTGCCACTTCATGCAAAAAAAGTTTATTCATTAAATAACAGAAGAATTTTGTTAAAACTCCTTTACATTTTCCTAACTAGGACATTAAAACTAAGACCAATGGCTTTTCAGAATTTATAAACCAACTATATCAATATTAATTTCATAAGCATTGATAAGTAATTCCATTTCCATTTGAAAAAAAACGAAGCCCTTCAACTGAAATGATAATCAATCTTATTTAATGTTGTTCATAATATTTAAGAAAGGTTTTTTTCCCACATTTACATTTATGCTGTTTTTTTAAGTTGCAAATTTTTTTAAAATGTTGTAATAAAATGGATTCTGTTTAAAACATCAATGCCTATGAGGTGGTGAAACTACAAACATATTAATTTAATTTTTGTAAATTATCTTTATTAATTAGCACAATTTTAGAGAAGTGATAAACTCCACGAAGCTGCGAACGAAATTGATGGGCCAATAAAACGAGGACTCATGTGTTCCAATCGAATGTGGACTAAATCAAAAGGCTGCTTCTCGCTGAGCGATAAAATTTTCACTTAGGCGAATCCTACAGTCAATTGCACTCTATATCATTTCTGTTTGTAAAATTTCGCAAATCATTTTACAAAAAATATCCATTCCACGAAATAGATTTGCTAAATCTTTTATTTGTGCATAATTTCGCCGCATATACATTACATTACTCTTAAATTGTGGACCTCAAATTTAAATTCCCAAAGGTTTGCAAGGCAAGAAATATAATTACTTGACACTTGAACAGAATTCTAACAAATATTTTTCATAGTAGAATCATTTACATTCCGGTAATTTTTGCAATTTGAATCGAAGCTTGGAATGTTGTTTTAAAAAATTCCACGATGATGGGACCAAATCTATGTATTTAGACTTAGTTCATCAATTTTGACCTTGCAGACAAATTCTCAGAAGAAAGAAAATATAGCTCGTCTGTTGCTGTGTAGACACTAATTTTGAATCTGTTTTTAAATGTATCGGAATCTTTAAAATGAAGAATGATACGATTGCATTTAGTTGTATTTCAAGGCTTTGGGGGCTTTTTTTAATGGTATTTCAGCATTCTACTAAATGACAGCAATATCAAGAAATGTGATTTAAATGAGCTTTTCCACCAATTAGTCAAAGTTTTCGGTTATTTTTAAAATACTATATGTTAAAAAATTGCTAATATGATTTATAGAGTTCTGCAATGTCCAAAAATGCAAGTATTTCCCTCTTCCATGACCTTGAAAACAATTTCATGTTAATTAATGAGATTTACTTGAATTATTGCTATGAAAAATCTTTGATAATAAGTTAAAATTTGAAAATGAAGTCAAGAAAATAAAGCAGAAAATGATACAAAGAATCAAGGCACTATCTAAGCTTCAAAGATTTATATCTATTAATTGGGAAATTGTTCTAATAAAATCATATATATATATATATATACATTGCCTCATTACCTATATTCAGCCTGCTTATTCACAACTCTCAATAAAAAAAATGAAGATCAACGCCATCTGTGAAAAATGAAAGCAAGCTATAATGAGAGGAGATAATTATAATTTTTTTATTAAAATGCTTGCAAAAGCTAAAATCTATAGAAAAATTTTTCAAATTGAAGGCAAGAGAAGTTTGTGCCTTGTCTATTTACCAGTGTAAGTCAAAGCATTCTTCAGGAAGGTTGGTTAGTGATTGATGAGGTTTTCTATTCCTTGAATTGTGCCTGAAGACGTTCATTATTATAGGTATTGAAATATGTAAGCATACGTTAAGAAGTGACCCAAAATTTTAATGTGAGGTTGGGTTTGAACTTCACATCTCATACGTCCACTGGGCGTTGACACATTATCTCAGTGAAATGAATTTTTGTATAAAATCACTAAACAATCTTTCTTTAAAGCTCCTAGAGAGAGTAATTTAATTTTGCGATTTCTTGTGAATGCCAAACATTAAAAATACTTCTTTCAATACAGTTAAGCCCAGCAGCAAAAATGACCGACAAAATCATGGATTAGAAGGTGAAAACTCTTTGAGAGCGATTTCCATCAAACTTACCAAAAATAATTTTGAAGTAGTGGTAATCATAAAACGGCAATATATGGCTAAATGTCATGTAGAGTACCATCAATTTTGCTTTGTATAAAGGTAGATGTTCAGCCTGTACCTGACTGTCTAATGGGCTGACCCTGAACTGGTAACTACAACTTCTATTCAATGGTGCTTATATAATTTCGTACACTTTTCTGAAAACAGAATATTAATAAAAAACAGAAAACTTCAGTATATTATTTTCTAAACACCCATTAAATCCAGTAAATTTCAAAACCCGAAAGACATGTATGCAACAAATAAAATTAAAAAAATCCAGAAGAGGAACTCAGTTTATACATTCTGCTTCAATAAATATTGCAAAATGCAAATGTTTAATTACTTTATAAATTTATAAGACAATTTATGTTTTTTTGTAAAACAATTTTTGTCAATAAACGTTTCTCAACTCATATCGTCACCCAAACTGGTACCATAGAGAATCATCATCATTTGCACGAGTAACATTCATAATGATACCTTAAACAATATTCAATTTCACAAATTGTTTGAAAGTCATTTTCGCTAAGATTGTTAATTAGAAAAAGCACTGAAGTTTTGTTTTGAAACAGAATATGTTTGTGGAATTCATTGACACTTGTCTAAAATAGAAATTTCGTTTCCTAACCCGTTTCTTACAGGTCTCTGAAAAAAAATTGCGCAGATTACCTATGCTTTGGCGTAAACAACGCGATTATGTTTCTGACTGCTATTTCTGTGCCTTCTCGATCAAGGGACTTGGTGATAAAGATAGAAAGCTTCTTCTTTATTCTAGTCTACAATCAGCCATTCGACCAGTTCCACATTCTCCTGTCTTGCCCGTACCAGCGCCGTCAACAACATCACCTCTGAATTCGTCGCCTGAAGTCTCAGATGATGTTCAACATTGCGATGATATGGATACATCATTTGAGCTCAGTGATTCATTGTCTACACCTCTCTTGATTTCATCTGAACAAATGAATGATCTGGTTCGAGATCTGAAATTGACAAATTTGAAGGCGAATTGCTGGCGTCTCGAGTTCAAGGATAGAATTTATTAGATTCTGATGCCAAAGTTACTTTTTTTGTGCACGAACCGCTGATTTGACAAATTTATTTTCTATGAATGGAGACTTGTGTTATTGTAATGACATTTCGGCTTTGTTTGATAAATTTGGCATTGTCTTCGAACACCCAAGATTTGTGCCTGTTTATTGATGCCTCCAAAGACAGCACAAAAGCTGTTCTTCTGAACAATGTCAATGCGTATCCATCTGTGTCTGTCGCCTACTTCGCTACGATACGGGAAACCCATCAAGATAGCTCTTGAACGTCGACAATTTTGAAGAGACGATGACTGCTCCCCAATTGGCTGCTTGGCAAGCATTCCGATTAGTTTGTACGAGATTCTTCGGGAGTCATCGAACTGAAAGCTATATCGACCACATACAACGATTTCTCACATCTTTTAAATCTATGCGATGTAAAATGTCCCTCAAGCTTCATTTCCTGAATTCTCATGTCGACTTTTTCCCAGCAAATATTGGCAGTGTAAGTGATGAGGCAGGCGAAAGATTCCATCAAGACGTCGCTCTCATGGAGAAACGTTACAAAGGAAAGTGGTCACCTTCAATGCTTGCAGACTTTTGTTGGATGCTGCAATGCGATCCTCCTAATACAAAAGAAAGTCTTATGCTATAAACATTTTTATACATTTTCGTGTTGATTTATTTCTGATGTTTCAATACATAAAGATAATGTTAATAAGAAGGTTTTGGAGAAATTTTTATTTAAAATTTTCAATTTAAAATTTTTAAATAAAATTCAATTTAAATTTAAAATTGTATTTTATAATATTTCGATTTTAAAATTTTAAATTCATTTTTTTAAACTGGAAGGCGATGGGCAAAAACTGACTTCAGATGTGAAATCACCATAGCAGAATTAGTATGAAACAACTATTCGTTTACATGAATTTTTACAAAGTTAAAATTTGTTGTACAGTGTTATTTAGAATTGGAATAGATCTGAATGATTCTACTTTATCGAGAAATGGAAGATTTGCTTAGACTGGTGGTTGAAGAGAAACATGATGTCATGCATGACCAAGACATAATCTTTTTCCTTGTTTTAGAGGACATTTATTTGGTGTATGCTCTCATCAGGGTAAATATCTATTTGACACATGACCTGCAATGACCCGCGACCTGAAAATCGAATGACAACACACGTCAGTAGCTTCGACTAATGAACTAAAGGGCAATAATTTCAGTGTATATAAAATATACGCATACAGGCAAGTACTAAAAAGGAGTATTTTTAACAAAATATATAAAAATAATGTGCATAAAGGGGTCACTTATAAAATGTGTTTAAGAAATATTTGGTAACTTCAGATGGGAGTTTACATACAGGCCGAGAAGGGGGTATCGAGCTGATTACTTTGATTAATCGTACTTTATGCAATCTTTTTCTGCAAACATATGATTGATTCTTACTGCTTTATGTCAAATTGCCCAGGACCATGTGGGAAAACACAGTGGCCTTGTGAACCGTTTGCATTAATCCGGTCTGGAATTGAACAAGAATGTTTGTGGATAAATGGGTCAGCAGTTACTACTTTTAAAATTCGTGCGTAAAGCGTGGAGAGTGAGCACGGATTTCATCTTTTCTTCCAATCAAGTTGGAGAAAAAATTACACCGCATTTAAAAATAGCTCTTTTTTAAAAGTTTTTCCGATTTGCTGATATTAATTATACTGTTTTTTTAGCATAAGGGTGAGTTTCTAAAGAAATGGGTCATGAAGTCATAGAGGAATGAGCAAGTGGGTCACTGAGGGTGCTGTCCGCCCACTTCCATTAATGTTACATTGCGTTACGACATTATTACTGAGACACTTTGAAAATTTCGTGCAATCCATGTAATATGGATGAAATAATTACACAAAATAAACATTTTTGTAATTTTGTTGTATACCAGGTGGTAATTTCATTTTTTGAAATTCCAATGTTAAGAAGCGTCTCAGTTTCATATTTTATTAACAGCTGTCAACTATTTTGATTGTCATTTTAAACACAAATTGATTACGATTGATGCATTTTTAGAAACAATTAAAATTAATTAAATATCGTTGAAAATAAATACAGCAATCTTTAAGTCTATTTTATGTTATCCTATTATATTAGAAATCGAATATTCATGGGAAAAAAAAGTCAGTGATTAATAGATTTTATATCAAGAAGAGCAATTTGTAATTACTAGGGATATTATTTTTTAGTTCTGAAAACTTAGGATTTTGACCAAAAACGAAGAAATTTTGACCTCATTTTGATCTAATGATGAAATTAATACAACTTCAATCTGAGAATGCATTGCTTAATTCATGTTATAAAGTGTTGCTTACATATAAAAAATATAATGTTTAACGGTTTTCCACAAAAGACTGACCATAATTGGTAAAAGTTTTCGAAATTGTGAAAAAATTTGCATCATAATGCCATTAGAATGTTTAATTCCTATTTTGAAAAGCACTTTCACAAAACTATTGAAACTTACTAAGTGACCTACAAATGAAATCTTTGATCTAAATCTTAGACTTTTTCACTTTACTAAACAATTGCAATTTTTGCATGATGCTTTTGACCGAAAAGAACATTTTACATTTTGACTGTGTTTATTTTTGTGAGCGCTAGTAATCACGCAAGATAATACAATTTTTTTGAAGTTTAAATTATTAAATTGACTAATAACTAATATCCACTCTAATACATTATGGAATTTGGAAAAAGCAGCAACCGTTATTCATGAATGTCAATCCGAATACATTAAAATATTTAAAGGAAAGAAATGCATCAGGTTATAGACAATTTCACTAAGTTTTATATCATATATATATATATATATACAGTGCTGGATTAACCTAGTAGCAGATGTAGCACTTGCTACGGGCCCCACGCTATACAGAGGCCTCGCACCTGGCCAAAAATTTTGACATTCCATTATAAAAAAAAGATTTTACAACAGAGAAAATGTGGTAAGCATGAAAAAATAAAAATAGCTAAAAAATAATTTTAATTTAAAAATATCTTGGCCTACTTAAATGTTCTCAGCATGTAAATAAGTAAATTTCAATCGTTATCCTTACATCAAAGGAAACTGCTACAGGCCCTGAGCCTTATTAATCCGGCACTATATATATATATATATTAACAACAACTAAATTATTTAATTAAGTTCTCTTGTAAATATACATCTATTAAGTTCACAAACGTATGAAAAATCTAGACTATACTCTTTTTTCATATGAGCTTTGTCATCATATAAATTGTCATGTTTCTTTTGTTGGTTACATTTATACCCAGCATTGACAATTTGAACAACTTCTCACCCCGAAAATACTTCTTTTTATGTTCTGTTGACTTTTGCAATTTCTGGTTTAGAAAATGATTATTCGTTCCTCCTTAATGTGAACTTAATGTGACTATGCAATCAGGCTAAGTATCAACTAGCCCTTCCCCCAATGGGTCAGATTACTTCTCGTTTACTTTAATCTGCGTTGTTTAGAAAAAGATACACGCATTTGAAATATTACTTGATTTATCCTAGATCTTTACATATGACTTCAATAGAAACCTTAATTAGCTTCCTAAACATTGTGTACAATTATCAAATTTTAGGTGAGTTAAATACGAACAAAACATATTTAACTGCGAAATTTGTAAAAGCAAAAATGTATGAATACCTTCTTCATTTGGCATGAAAATATGTTTCAACACTAAACAAAACCAAATTTTTAAAAATCAAATTTAAACATTGCATCACAAATGATTGCAATTCATTCTTGGACCTACATTTATTGCTTGTTCTCTTAAGCTATTTACTCCACATCTTAGGTCAATGCCAATGTAAGCAATACAATGATGACTTCCACCACACATTTTGGAAAATGGTTCAAAAATAACAATACTCGTTTTGAAAATATTGCAGAATGGAAGTAAGATTCTGATTTCCTACGTATTTCACAATAAGAATCGAATTGAATAGAAATACAAACTTCCAGAATCACTTACTCTTCATCCCTCGTTATATATATATTGGTGTAGCATCATTCAAGAAATAACAACCAAAACTCTATCGATGATTTGTGTTAATTCTTGGAAAATGCGTTTAGTAATTTTGACAGTGTAATTACGGCAAGTATTAGTCGCCAAAAAGGTTTGACAAAATTAAGTGTGGACGAATCGCCTGCACACAGTTCTGCATAGCCACGAGGTACGCAGAAATTTAAAGCGTGGGAAAACCAAAATTGAAATTAGGCGACTGGTACTTGTTTGACATCAATAATCGGTAAATATGTTTTAATAAATTTTGTATAAATAAGAACTACGAGCTGTGAATATGATGAACATTAACCTCGTTATATTTTCTCTTTATTATCGCGGTTTGATTTATTAAATAATGCAAAGCTAAACGGTTTCTGTGTGCAACAATCGTAGTGCTATCAGCGGAGGAGTAATTAATGGGTATCGCGCTCGATTGTTGTATTACAGCTAAGTTATGGATAGGTGTAGGGGTTTTGAGTGAATGACATGGCTTTTTAAAGGATTAAAACAAATTGGTGCTTCTAGTGTTAAGTTAATTCTGTCGTATACTGTCTTTAAGATAGCCTTAAATATACCTTTAAAAATTCTTAGAGTTCGCGTTTCAGTTACCCATAGCATTTGAGATAATGGCAATAACATAATATTATTTGTTTTTGTGTATATTTATTTATTGGAATTCTAATGTTTTTACTTTTTTTCTGTTATTCATTTCTGAAGTTCATGTGATTATACTAAATTAAGTGAATTAATATAATTTATCGAGTAGAATTCAATCGGTGTATTTTCAATACAGACATTCCACAGCATTATGCACATTCGACTCGCATTAATCAGTGGCGTACACAGGGTGTCCCCGTCAGGTTTTCAAAGATGATTTTGACTAGATAAATAAAAAAAAATTCAGTAAAAAAAGAAAAAATTAAAACGTAAGGTCGTGAAATGCATTTGTAGGGTCTTTTTTCTCAATATTTTCAAAATTTTTCGCAGGGCTTTGCCCCATTCTTGTTCATGATGTCCCCCCCCCCACCGTCAGAAAATCCTGCGTACGCCCCTGCGCATTAAGTATTGTTCCATACTGCTCATAAAGTTGACAGTTGGGAGCAAATTGATGTTGCCTATTTTCGATAGTTTTTTTATTTAAGTACTTTTCAGTTTTTTAGGTCAAATACGCCGATTAAACGTTCAGTTGTTTGCCAATTCAACTATTACTAGCTTCCGTAATCGTTACGGTCCTATTTGTGAGTAGTCGCGTAGGTTTATTCAGTTAAGCATAACTGACATTGGCAGCTTTAGTAAATGCAGTGTACTTGCGAAATTATAACTCCGTGTGAATGTCGAACTCTAGCGGGAATACCGACTTCTTCGATGGGTTAAGTTCTATAGCAGTAGGAATTACTCTCTTTATATTTGTTATTGGGGTGTTTTTTAATGCTGCAGCATTCATCATTGTTGGAAGAATTCGCAAGTCGCTCTCCTCCAGTGCACTTTTTTATTTAAGAGGTATGCATTGATTACTAAGATGTTTAAGTAGTTGCAATCAAATATGGACTTGCACCGGTGCAAGCAGAGAGCATCTCGTTTTACCCTCTCTAGGAATACCCCACAAATCCACTTTACTTAATTTGAAGATGTTTTCGCATTTTTCATTTTGTTCCATATTTAGCAATGAATTAACAATAATTTCTTATATTCTATGTGATTCCTTTATTCTCCCTATTTGAATACCAATGGATTATGATGTATTAATATATTGGATTTCATGAAGGTATTTCTAAGCTATATAAGATACAGCTTTATTTTTTAATATACTTACTTAATTTTTCATTTATTTATTTGAAATACAACGTACTGTATATCTTATTATCATAGCGCGGTAAAATAAATAAACGTATGAATTTCTGCATGACAGTTTTTTAGTTTTTGAAAAAGTGATGTCATCTCTACTATAGCTAACAAGGCTTTTTTAAGGTTTCGTCACAGGCTGTCTACTAGCATAAAAAGGGCACTTTTAAGTACACAAAAGGGCACTTTTGATAAGCTAGTCACCGAGCACCAGCAAATTGGCAAATGAGTACATCTTATAATAGAAAAGTTGACAAACGACTACCTTGGCGGAAAAACTTATTTACAAACTCTCTTTGCTTATAAATCTCAAGTGCGGCTCGTTATATCTGCGCTGTTTTTTAGAAAGGTAAGCGGGTCTCGGGTCATAACAGGCTGTAATCCAACCATTCAAAACCACCAACAATCTATTGTTAAGAGTTGAGAGAGAGATAGACATTCGGTGATCGTCGAACTCAAGGTTATAATGACTTACTATGCGCTCGACTTGCATAGAATGAAGAGGTATGACTAATATTCCAGCCAGAACCTTGTGTAAGAAGCACCAAAGTGTTAATATCTTGCGATCCAACTCCGATGCTTCTCATTTCGTTTGGCAGTGGGCATCTCACTTAAGGTATATCAAACCTAAAACCTAAAACGATCAAAGTGTC
Source organism: Hofstenia miamia (assembly GCA_900660155.1). Lineage (NCBI taxonomy): Eukaryota > Metazoa > Xenacoelomorpha > Acoela > Hofsteniidae > Hofstenia > Hofstenia miamia. The sequence goes on from CABFPE010000255.1 coordinate 519,006, forward strand.
TTATAAGCAAGATGCCTAATTTTCAGTAGGACATTTAAAAACTAACAAATTAAAGCATCCAAAGGGAAGGACCAACTTGGCAGGCTATACTATATGCTCTAACAAACCTGCAGTTTATAGCTGCAACGTAATAACTAGACCTGTTATCAAAATATTACATACAAAGAGAGTTTATTATCTTTTAGAAAAGAACAACCCATGATATGACGATTTATTTGTACCTTTCCCAACATGCTATTACCTGATAACAATAAATACGAAATGTAGAATATGACAATAGTACGTACTATACGTCTAACTCCATCAATACAGAAGAAAACATTTAGTAAAATGTATTGCGCATTAGCCTACCGAATTAGTTTCTGGATATATTAGGGTATTTTACTGCCGGTTCACTGCTGGTCCAATTGCTGCACAGGCAGTCAAAGTGTTAAAAAATGCTTGTGAGCCAATCGTACTCAAAATTATTTATAACATTGGGAGTAATATTATATTAATTTACAAAGTTCACCTAATGATAAGACTCTATTGAAAGAATGACAACATGTACTTGGTACATCCTGTAATGTATAGAGCAGACAAAGGCAGAGAAAGAGAGTAATTGAAATTTTGGCACGCGCTGACAAAATATAAAATTCTATTTGGAAAACCAAAAAATTTCTCTGGAATTATAATATATCGTTCGATATGAATAATTATATTCCATTATTCAAAATTCAAAAAACCTTTGTTAAAACAAAGCGTAAGAACCTAATTATTTTCTGTTAATTAATGTCTCCCAAAAGAAATGTAATTGTCTTTAGTAATAAAAATAGTAGGTTGCAATAAAGCAAACCAAATTTTATAATTTCACACACTGTTCTCATTCATTATTCTTACACTTTATTCGAAATCACTTCGTAGTAATATTCGAAATTTTCAAACTCTATGAATTACGGACGATTTCTGCAAAAGATCCAATAATCTACGATTATATCAATTTAAACGAATTTAAATATTTTTTGCAAGTTTCTTTCTAAACATAAAATCAACAATAACTTAAACTGTAATTGAAACACAGAAGATTTCGAAATAGTATATTGGGACAACTGCGAAGAGAAAATTTGTTTATTATTAAATACCGAATGAATTTTGACAATAAAATTATTTTTCAGAAAATTATTAGGAAAGCCATGTTACATGGAAGTGCGGAAGTTGTAAAAAGAGGGGGGATGTATATACTTTTAAGTGCAAACTAGTTCTGTATATAGAAATTAAAACGACATACATACATATGCATACATACATATATATCTAAGAGATCCTCTCCATCGTATAGATGAATTTTAATTCATATCTAATCATGCATGATATTAGACATAACTTGGAAAAATTCATTTGCATGCTATTTTGGACAATTTTTATATGAATATATATATATATATATATATATATATATATATATATATATACATTTATATATGTATGCATACATATATATATATATATATATATAAAATATATATAA
>CABFPE010000255.1:537754-557848 GCA_900660155.1 Hofstenia miamia
TTTTGTCCTATTTGATTAACAATGCATATGCTTATAATATATATAAAATATAAAGAATGACTAATTTTAAATCCCAGCCTGGGAAATAGAAATAAAATACTTGATGCCTTTGCCCATTGAGGGAAATGTCTGCAAAATATAGAGGAGCAGCAGTAGTAGCCCGCAGCACCTGCCAACACGGAGTGTAACAGTCGCCTTGATTACGAGATGGCCTCAACGGGTGGTGGTTATATGAACGGAAAATGTACGGTGATATCACATTGGAGTCCAAAAGACAAGACACAGCACATACCTAAACAAATTCGGAAATTTACATAAAACATGTAAAATATAAAAATGCAAGAGTTTCTAAGACTTTAGAACATGTATTCAGACAAAAAATTTCACTAGTCGAAAGGGGACAAAGCATTCAATTTAGCTCTCTGAAAACATGTCTATCTTTAAGAAGCTTATGGCAGAAATACAATCCAATATTAAAATCCATTAAATTAGTTAAGAATTTGAACATAAACCGAATGACCAGGTTCACTATGGACCAGCACTCGCGTTTAATTATTAGAAATGTTGAGATAAGTCCTTTGAAATAAAACAAAAAAATCAAATAATGATTCTAATCATGATCAATGTAGATATACAAAAGCACACCTTTGGAGATTGAAGCTTAGAAGCGACATAGAGGGGTTCCTTCGATAATTTATACGACCTAAATTTAAATCTTCAGTATACAATTTTTTGCCTATGGTTCAGCAGATAAGTTCACAACAGATATATAATTGTAATCCACATAATTTGAAAATAATTCATGACAAAAATTTAGTTTTAGAAATTTCATGAGAACTCAAAAACCAAAATGTTTTACAGAAAAGGTATACATCATAGAAACTATTCGTATCTTTAAGTTCATGGGATTCTCTTCCACAAATATTTCTTTTAGGAAAAAAGGATACAGATGTCACGTTCTTTGAAGCTGGGAGTGAAATCAATTTTGGCTAAAGGACTTCAAATCCATGAAATATGTCTATGGATTTTATGAATAAGGGTATTGGCAATCAAATCGATACAATTTATATAGACCTCAAATCCTAAATAAGGACATTAGATTCCACATATGTGTTGCTTAAATTAATGCCAAAAACAAATCGTAAGCAATGTCTATAATATGTGGAAGGTTGGAAGAACTCTAACAGATGTATGCAACAAAATCAAGAAATCAAACATTTGAATCCTTGAATTATCAAAGACTAAGGTATTGCAATTATTTTGGATGGTATTATTAAATTTGTACTGGTTTTAGTTATACATCTCTTTGAACAGGTCAAGTCCCACGTCATTGTTAGGAAGGTCGGCTTAGGTTGCCGACTTATTCTTCAACTAAAGTATGTTTTAAAAGTTCCCATTAGCAAACATTCCCAAGAAGTCAACTGTAATGTAATATATTTTTTAGGAAAATGTGTTTGCATGGTTTAGAAATAAATTGGATGTTGTTATAAATGTCTGTTTATTTATGCAATGGGAGAGTAATAATTAAAAAATGAACTACGATAGCAGAATTGTTGTCTTTTATTTGGTTGGCTGTGAAAAATTAAAATATTTAATCGTAAACACACTGAGGGGCGATTCCCCTCCATGCAGGAACAAGATAAAATAAAATAGGACTAAATTTTTTAGTCGGGCTTGAGTTAAGGTTATAAACAATTTCATTTTATCAATGAATGCAAAAGTTTTGGGCACAACATGGATTGAAAATAGTTAATCTTTTGAAAATTTCAATATATTTATACAATTAAATTGATTGAACCATCATTATTAAGCGACACGCTTGCCAAAAAAATTGGTAAGTTGAAAAAATTTTTTGTCTTATAAAACAAGGGTTTTGGAATTAATTGTTAGCAGAGTTCCAATAAAACAAAGTGATAATGTTAACTATTTAGGTGTTGATATTGGACAAAGATTTAAAATTTGATACATTTCTCCTAAAAAAGTTACAAAAAATGGCTTCTGGCGTTAGATAGTTATACCATCTCAGGAATTTAGGACCAGATTACGTTCAATTATTGCATGCATTTTGTTTATAGCAATTACATTTTCTTCATTTTTATTTATTAATTTTAATACAAAAGGCCTTTATTTATTATGAAAAATTTTAATTGGTCATTAAAAACGTTAAATTTTGCACGTAAGCATTATCATGTTAGTGAATACAGACAAAAGTATAATATATTATCCCGCTATATCAAGTACAATTCCATGCAGCTTCAAGTACATCTAAGTATAAATATGGCCGAGAATCACTTTTTTTTGATAATTACTTAAAAGTAAGTACACGATCACATACATTTATTTGCAGCAGTATTTCCTATCCTAGTTTTCATCGAGCAGAAACAAATATTTGGAATGATTTAGAAAATGAGATTCGAGTTGAAAAAATTACAAAGAATTTAAAAAAATTTAAAATTATACTTTTACACCGACAAAACACAATCGGAGACACGAACATGCTAAACAAATTTACTGATTTTTTAAACTGAGCTCACCACATACATAGACACACACACACACAAATTTATTATTATTATATATTTCATATTTAGTTTGTAGATAAATTGTAACTTTTTAGCAAATATATTGCTTTGACTTTTATTATAATGGCGCTGAATACACCTCACATATTATAATGGCGCTGAATACAAAAACAATTATAATGGCTTAATATTTTTGCCTGATTATTATAATGGCGCTCAATACTATTACTATTATAAGCAAAACTTTTTTGAAAACGACAGATTTTTTTGGTATATATGAAATAGATTAAGCAATAAGTTACATCCATATTGAATTTTCTGAATACGATCATATCTTAAGTATTTTTTGATAAAAAAACTTTTTAGGAGGCACGCCCTTGCGAAAACTTTGAATGCTTAGCGAACAATTTTCGGATGGGCTGAAACTAAGTTTATTCACTCCTACATTAAATTTTACATCTAGATAATGGTTTCCATTGTTTTTTAGAAGAGATCTAGTGCGATATTTTTTAAGAAACCCTAACATGAACCATTGCAGGGGCAGGATAATGTAGAACATTACTTAAGCAATTTTGAATTAGCCATTGCTTTACATAAGTTCAAAAGATTGTTCTAGATGTAAAATGTAATTTTACTAACTGTACAATCAAAGTTTTATTAAGATAATTCCTTTAAAAAAATTTTTATTAGAGCTATGCCATTGCGAAAATTCTTATTGTGCTGCGAATAATGCTATGATCGACTTCGGAGTACTTTTATTCTCTTCTAAACTTTCTTTTACATCTAGAAAGTGCTTTTCAAGTTACTTTTAGCGAACTCAAGAACTGATATTGCTAAGACGGGCTGGGGGAAATTATTACTTCAAGAACTAATCCAAGTGTTGTAAAAATTGTTCAAATGTGTAGATTGCTGTATTTTATCATCTACTTTATCATTTAACAGTTAGATATACTAATATTCAATAAGGATTTTGCGTACACACTTACAACTTTGCGCACAACTTTTTAGTTGAATTATATGTATTGCAATTTTTATTAATTAAATTTATCAGTAAATTACATTACAACCCATACAATGAAGCAGTCGGAAGGAAAAAGACATAGTTTTCAAAGCACCTTGTGCTTTTTATAACATTTGCAGGATAAATGATTGTAAAAATCGATTAATATTTGTCTAAACCACATTAATTGTATGTTATTAGCAAGTTATTACTATTTGAAAATTTAAACTAAAGAAATTTTGATGTTTAAAAACTTTGATTGAAATTTGAAGTGAGATATGTTTCAAAATTGAATATGCTGATGATATAGAATGATAACGAATTGCTTTTCCTTGTGATATCATTACAATTTGATATTACAGAAAAATGGTTGTCTTTTAATTGTAGCTTGCAATTTGTTATTTATGTTATTAAATATTAGAAATCACTACATTTAATTGGCATTACGTATTACCACATGTGTTCTACGTATATTTCGTCACCATCATTCACCATATTTTACCTAATGGCCATAACATATGGACGAAAGTTAAAATATGGCCATTATGGGCTGCTCGAAATTCAAAAAGAGGTTTAGTCCAGTCGCAATATGTTTATTTTATGACAAGGACGAAAATTCATGTTCAAAACATGAAAGGTTTCGTCTGTTCACAACCAATTTGCAATCGATTTCCAAGACGAACTGAATGCAGAGAATGCATTGAAAAATTATAAATCAGTAGTGTTTACTCTCGAAATTCAAAAAGAGGTTTAGTCCAGTCGCAATATGTTTATTTTATGACAAGGACGAAAATTCATGTTCAAAACATGAAAGGTTTCGTCTGTTCACAACCAATTTGCAATCGATTGAATGCAGAGAATGCATTGAAAATTTGAATAAAGATGCTAAAACAACTTGGATCCAAATTATAGTCACTGACATAAAAGAAAGACTGTTGAATAAAGATGTGCTAAACAAAACACCCATGATGAAAGAATACCGAACGCCATCAATAATTTCGTTTGACAGAAGAGAAAGAAATTACTTTAGCCTCAACCCTTGTTATAATTCAACTACCTGTGAGGAGTCCTCCCAAAGTCAAATTTATTGAGGACAAAAGTTGGAACATGCTTTCAACAAAAAAGTTTGTGATAACTGCCAGCTGATCAATGAAAATTTATTTATTGATAATATGTTTTTAACGTCATTTGTAGGTCGTGTTTTCATATAATGGTTGCATAGGATGCAACATAGCGGATAGAGAATCTCATGAAAACATTGATGAAATGAGCAAACTTTATGAAATAGTGTCAAATACAAAATGTCTTTTGTGTAGCACGAGTTGCAATTATAAGAATTAACTGTTTCATCTGCAGCCAACGCACAGAATGGTAATGCTGCCAAATATTTGCGCATTCTTCGTGCATTTTCTAATCATTACCAATCATGTAAAATAAAATGTAAAAACATATTTCCAAGCGACAAATGAAGAAGTCCTCTTCGTGCAAACAAGTCTTTGTACGTTTGGACAGCCGCGCGTTGGTCATTAATAAAAAATTCGTAACCCTAACAAAAAATATATTTCAAACTTAAAGCAAGGAATGCTTAATATAACAGGAACGACAACCGTTCATTTTTTCCTAAAAAATCAAAAGGCTTCATTTATCACGTAAAAAACGCCACCTTGTGGAATGAACATACATTTCTGTATCCATATCTTCTCGTCGCGTGTTACACATTGCATTATATCACATATCAATAGATGTTCTGTTGGAGGATGCAGAAGGAATTATGAGAATAAACAGGCACATTGCTCAACAGAAAGCTCTTTGCTAATATATAGTTTACGAAAAAAATAAATGTATATGAAAGACAGATGAATCAAGGCTTTGCCAAACAAAGTGAAGGTTCGTATTTATTTTATTGCTTAAACATTACCTACAATTATAGTTTTATATCGAAGTTTTGCTTGGAACTGAGTACTTACTAGTTTTGTAGCTTCCTTCACTTTCAAAAAGATAAGTTTGAGATATGGTGAGATTTTCATTCGTTTACATTCTAAGAATTTAATATTTAGCAACAGTTATGAATGTAGCGTTTTGCGGGCGGGCAAATATTGTGCGCTCGACTCATTTTGTAAAACAAAGGCGGCCTGTGCCCCCATGTTTTACAAAGCCCGAAATCCTCCTTTTCATTAAATATAGACGAGTGGCCTAAATTGAGAGTCTAATTTCTACCAGAAGCATTAGAAAACAGAATGGACCTTCAAAAACGATATTAGACAAATTTTGGCAAGGTATCTTATATTTGTAATCAAACGGAAATACATTGAAAAGAAAAGTTTAATACTCGGACGGCCGAAATTTTGACATCCCTGTAACTCCGGTATGGATCAAGTTTGATCCTCATCTTAAAAAGTAAAAATATCGAAGCAAATTAATGACTAACCTAATTCAGTCCTACAATGTTTGGACAACTGTACATGGTAGCAGTTATTTCAAATTTTTTTAACTTTAATTGCATTTTGTATATAGGTAATTCTATTGTTCAGTTAAGCAATGCGGACAATCAGGTTTGTCACAAACCCAAACAAAATAATTTATATTTATGCAAAAAATGTACTGCTATATGTTCATGATTTTTGCATTGATTAATACGGAAGAATGTGTATGAAAAAGTAGGTTGATGAAATATAATTATTACAATTGTAGGTGCATTTAAAAATAATAATTCAATATCTATGTCTGGCATCCTACCAATTCTATGGGAATTATCAAACTCACTTGGAATTCGATGATCTTTACAAAATCTGCTCATTTTCTTGACTATTTTACATATTTCTTATTCCTGACAATGTGGGTACGAACTGGACAAACATCAAGTCAACGTTCTATTTTTTAAGTTGATTGCAAAAATTGGTGCTTACATAACTCTTGTCTACAGAGTTTTCAATAACATGCTGTTTTTAAGCAGTTTAGTGGTGGCAATAATTATTTTCATTACTATCAACTTGCTTCATGCTTGATCTTACGAAATAGTTTTGGGTTAGGCTAAAAATTGATGATGCCAGACGCAAATTAATATCAACATGCCAAACTGCTGAGCTAGTGGAAATTGAATATGAACAAATCTACTTGGCTTGGCTTAAGCGAAACACACTCAATTCTTATTAACTGAAAATTGGTTTTTACATTGCTGGTGAAACACTTGCATCAGAGAACTACAATAATTTCTAGGAATTCACGGAACTTGTAAATCGAGGAGATTGCAGAATCCTTCACATGCATTCTATATATTTGCTTTCTACGTAGTAGTAAATGTTATACAAACCTATGTAAGTGACACAATTATGATTATGATTTTTGTAAATTTTCATCAAAAGCTAGCATGTACTTTTGTTGTGCAGATTCTCTTTTATCAATACAAACAGGCTATTATGACCTACAGTTAATTCTGCTGCAAAGGCTTTTGCAAAATAAAATATTTTAGGAATGAAATACATAAATTTACCTCGTTTTATTGTGTTTCTCTTACTTCTTTACTTAACTTAAGTATACACACATTTTAACATAATGAAGCCTTTTGATTTTATCTCAATGAATGAATGGTTGTCACTTCTGTTGTATTAAGCACTCCTTGCTTAAAGATTAATGAATACAACGGGTGTGCTGCGGTCGATCCAAAGAATGAATAACTTATAGATATTCTTGCATAGTTGACGACTATAAGTTCCTCATAATGGCAAAGGAAACATTGGAAAACATTGTCAATAAGATTTCGTAAATCGAAACATCAAAGCGTGTAAAACACCGTCATAAAATTTTACGTGATAGTGACAGATATTCCTTAAAACAAATGGGATCATTTCCATCAAATAAAGCAAATCACGACCTAATAAGGTAAGAATTCCGAAACATTATTGAAACCAAACTAAATGGATATTGCCGCTCATATATTAAACTGTAAAAGAGGACATAACCAAATTCTTCTTTCGCAATTATGAAATGTCTTAAGAAGACCGCCACAAACGGATGGAGGATTTACTGAAGTTTCAAAATGGGAAAGAACAAGAACACCTGGTCAAAACAAGCAGGATGAAAGAAATGATACTCCTGTCATTTGCAAGGGAATTCCTAAAAGACGCCAACTTCCACCTTGCAAATTGGCACGTGCATGAATTTAAATATATCTGCAGATATTTGTAGGCGAGCTCAGGAGATATATCATGTTAACAATTCCATTCCTGAGAGTATAAGCTTACAGAACTAAACTTATTCTTAGAATCAACGATTGCCTCCTTTTAAATTCAGTCCATATGCTAATTTTCACGATTTGCTGTTAATAACTTTTGTAGAATATTTACAATAATGTTTCCTTTATACGGAAATTTCCATTGTTTTGCTAAGTAATAATTAGATCATTTAGTAGTTTATCAAACATACTCTTTGCTTTAAGCATACAATTTTCAGAAATTAGAAATACCCCACAAACATAATGCAGAAAACAACGCAAACAGTTAGAATATGCAACGAGCTATAGGAAATGCATACAGACAATAACTTCCTTACACAATAACAGTTGATAAAGTTTGGGTTTACTGAGAAAATGAAGGGCGTGGAAGGATGAATAGATATTGAGGAACCGTTATAACGACTAGAAAATCTATAACACCATTTTTGGAATTGCAAAGGCATTTTAGTTTTAATCTTTTCCCATTGTTGTTTGTTAGACCGCGCGCAAACGATACAACTTTCGTTGGTAAACCAATTATAGCGAGCAATGTGATAGGATAATTTTGAAATAATTTGAATTCGTCCAATGTGGTTTCTTATCTTAATTGGTTTTCAACAAAAGTTGCATCGTTTGCGCGCGGCCTTAGACAAAATTCATTTCACTTCCAGTAAATCGTATAGAAACTTGTCAACAAAGGCAATTCAATAATTTCCAAAGAAATTGCCAGTGTAAAGCGAATAAATACAGTAAATGTAAATAAAGTTGACGAGCATTTAAAGCAATAACTCCCGAAAATAACAAGTTGGTTGCAGCCGCCATAAATAATTAAACTTATCAATTGTAGAATACAAAGTGTCGTAGACTGTGAATTTTTGGTGGTACATCGTACAAAGCCTTAATTTCCGTGAAAAGGCGTTAGTGCAGGAATCAGTCAAAATAATTAAGAGATGGAATTATCTACTGAAAACATTCGTGCTTACATTTTTATTAAATTCCGTCGAGGATTAAATGCTACAACTATCTATCAGCAATTATTATCGGCCAATTTACGAAATCCACGCAGCAGGACCACAGTATTCGAATGGTTTAAACGGTTTTGAGAAGGAAGGGAGACAATTGACGATGATCCACGCCCTGGCAGAGTTCCATCACCTTCAACGAGCAGGTAATGCGACAGAAATACAGCAAATGATAAATGAGGAACCCCGAACCAGTCTGAGAGTAATAGCAGAAAAGCTAGGCATTGGCAAAGACACAATGCGTAACATTTTGATAACACAACTTGGTATGCACAAAGTGTGTTCTTCCCGGATCCCACACCTTCTTTCTACTGACAACAAGCTAAAAAGAGTGCAAAGTGCAAAGGATATGGTAACTCTCTTTGAAAACAACTCACTGCAAGATTGTTGCAAGTTCTGGTGCACAGAGGACGAGACCTGATCTCTGTTGGATACACCGAACACAAAATCACAAAACAAAGCCTGGCAGAAACCTGATCAATGTCGGTTAACTGTTGTATAACCATGCCTAACTAATCGAAAAGCATTACTTTTCGTAGCTTTTACTGCTAAAAAGAAGATCGCAATAGAATCTGCAAAACCAAAAGAGAATTGATTCCGAGCGCTACATAGAGTTTGTCAGGAGGACAAGCGACAAATGGGGGTGGCTACGGACAAACTGCCTTCATCGTGGTGCCAGCATGACAATGCCTGATTTGATTTGCCAATCACCTTACAGTCCAGACTTAAATCAATGTGACCGTTGGTAAACGAAATCCTGAAACAAGAGTTTAGAAACCAATCATTTACCAATGCAGATGATATCTTGGCAAGTTCGTTGCAAGCCATGTGTGCAGTTCCAGCAGAACGTTATGTTCATGAACTTAATAAACTTATTACTCATTGTGAAAACGTCATTGAATGTGGCGGTGACTATTGTTAAATAAAATGTATTGTTTGGTTGATTATTTTATTTGTCTTTCATTTTATGTGCATAGTCCGGTTATTTATTAGACACACCATATATTTAAAGCAGCAATAAGAAATGGATGAAAAAACCGAAAAGGATATATAAAGCAAAATAACATCACATGTCATCAGCTGGAATTAAGGTTAACTTCAGCAAAGAGGTATCACAACTTTACTATGATTGACATGTTTGATAACGGAAATATCCTAACCAGGATTGTAATAACAATAGTGTAGAGTAGATATTGTTCTAAAGGAAGAATCAACAATGAAAGTATATAATACTTTGTAGAGGAAGAACGACAATCTTTTGGAAATGTATCTATTCATTTAAATTCTATGACCTGCATTGCATTTTGTGGATGTGATTGCGGTTTGTCTGGAATTTGTAATTCCTAATAATTACATCATGATTCTAGGGCGACATTTGAATGTAGAAAATATGACTAGACACAATTCTTACATGATATGCATAAGCAACTAGGCTTCTATTTACTTTCTCGACAGTTAAAAAATTAAATGCATCACAAAAGAATAGCTAATTATCCAGATTAGCTCAAGAATTGTAATTATATTGGCTTACCGAAGATGCTCTTCAAATTTTTTGGTATTGTACCAACTCCTTTCTCTGATAAATGTTCCAGTGCCATCAAGTCGAGTTTGAGTGAAAATTTCGACGGCGATTTTTCGATATTGTTCAATCGCTTCTTCCACAGAAAACTAAATTTTAATAGAATTAAAACAACTACATATAAAGTAGACAGCTTTAAATGACAAGGTCTTTAAGTCAAGATCAAATAATTATATAAATGAATACCTTAGCAATGCAAGTTAAGAACGCTACAATAGCACCTGTACTTGTTCCAAAAACGAGGTCGAACTCATTAATGAGGTTCTTCCCACCGAATTCTTCCTCCAAAATGCGCAAAATATGCAATGACATAAGACCTCTAAATAATAAAGTGGTCTTCACAACAAATTTATGCTAAAAGCTAGTGTTGCGAACTGAAGTACATAATTATCTGGACCGTTTGAACCACTTGATGAGTAAGTTAAAAACAACACTTAAATTGCTATTGATGTCAAGAAAAAAGTAGTTTAAGAACTATTCATGTATATAGTCATTATTAGGATGATTATTTTTGACCTAAAAATAGAGCATTTTAACCACAAAAATTATCAAAACACTAAAAATTTGAGTAATTACTAAATTTAGAACGACTCACACCATGTATTTTTTATAAATAATGTTTTTGTACAGAAAAAGAGTCTTTGCCAAAAGTTTGCAGAGATGTTAAAAAATTGTTCAAGAATGGCATAAAGCATGACATGAATTTAAATGTTGCTAAGAATTTTTACAAACAATATGAAATTCGCTAATTAAATTTTGATCTAAAAAATATTTTAGACTTTTTGATCTTACAAACTAAATAATTGCACTCCACGATTATGTGTTATCATTATGCTGTTATACGTCATTCAATGGCAATATATCATTTGAGTATGGAATGTGAAACGGAATATTATATAAAAGGACACAAGTGGACCGATATTTAAAAGGATAGAATAGGACCAATTTTTTTTAAATATAATATAGACCGGACCGGGCTGCAGTCTGGGCCATTACCAACTCTGCGGATCTCCATTGACGTATATTAGAAATGCAATTTCAATTTAGCTCTCTATTAATACTGTAATTAAAATAATAATGAAGCGCCAATAGTTACAACTAAATTAAAGAACAATTTACAAAGCTTCACGTGATTCAGTTGTTAGTTATTTACTCACCAAATCGACATCATTATAATACTGTTTTGCTATTAGCAGTTCAGTCTATTGATTTAACAATTCAAATGGATATGTAATTAATCTGGTGGTGGAGTATTTCATATTTACCCATATTTTAAAGATACAAAGGGTTTGTAAACATTTTCAAATAATTTCGAATAAGCCTATTCAGAAATGCTTAGATATTGACGCATCTATGGGTAAATAAATGCGCTCCCTTGCTATGATCAATATTAATGATAAAAAAATATTTCTGTGCATAAAATACACACGAAAACATTATCTTTTTTCAAATTTTTCTAATACCTAAAGTCCACACAATAAGGCCATCTAAAGCCGTTGACAGCAACAACTAACTTCAACTGTTTTTAAGTGCTCATAGAAACCAAAACAAACGCCTGTTACTTAGGGCTAAAACTGATAATTTGACACATATTTTTGCTTTTAATCATTTTTCAAATTTCATTGAATTTAAAAAACAGAATGACTGAAAAAAACATAGTTCAGCTTTGTAAATGCAAAAAAGCGATTCAGTTCAAATTCAGTTTGCAACAATACTGAAAAGCAATTGGAGAAATGTAAATAAGTGAGACAATCTATGTTCTCACTTCTTAAATTCAAAAAGTACATTTGTAAACGAAAATTGATTCCACAGTCAGAATTGTTTTTAAGTATATAAGAACTTTATTAAAAGAATTTGTATTTTAAGCTGCGTTTACATTAGCTCACTACGATCAGCATTTTAAAAAGTAGAAAATGTAAAATAAATCTATCTGCCCGCATCTCACAAGGTAAAATTAAATTATAACAGTACGTCCAAGCACTTGAAATTAATTGTTTGTAGTGCAGTTGTGTAAACGCCAGTTTAGTTACAATTTTTGCGTTCTTATGTTGGAAATATTTAAATTTTAATTCATCTGAATAATGATTGATTATGGTTTTCATTTTTTATAATAAAATATACAATTATTGTATTATAATATACTATATTGCATCACCGACCTATAATAAAAGCTTTATTATTAATTTTTAAAAAATATTCATTTCCCAAGACCGCGCACACATCATAGAGCGGTTGGAGCTTCCACCAAAATTCCCAAGAAATCACTAATCTGCAACATCATTATCGATGTTGCAAACAATTAGGCAATCAATATTCGCACAACATCTCCCTGACATATGCACCCGGCCTAACCCTCTAAATAATGCGCGAAAGTGAAAATTTCAAAAATGTCACAACAAACTTAACAAGCTGAGTTATTAAATATAGTTTTTACCGTGTGCCACCACCATCAAGCGACAAAATCTTAATCCCTTTTCCCTTAACAGGAGATGAATGTCCAAGTAAAGACAATGTTTGATTAATTTCGTCGGTTAAACTTCCATCATTTGTACGATTACGCCATTTAAGAAGACCACCAACCAATTTTATCTGATGGGATAATCGAATGTAGTGGGGATTATCTTTAATACCATCGTTAAAAGATTTAATTTTTAATCCAAGAGCTAACGAATCATGATCTCCGCAGGTAAGCTAAATCAAATAAGAATTTATAAAACGGAAGAGATTATACCGCAATCTTAAGATCATTAGGCGAAATAACTTCTTTAGCAATTAGCTTCGAAGGAGCATTTTCATTAAAACGAGGTGCAGAAAATCTAAATAAAAAGTATAGAAAAGAACAATAAATTAAATCTTACTCTTTTTCACCAATACGAGGGATATTTAATTTGGGAATCTTTTCACGAAAGCCTTGAATAACAGAATAATAAGATTTCATAAAATCACATTAATATTAGAAACATCATCTAAATTGGAAGAAAAAATAACACATTAAATAGCATAAAAGAAAAAATAGACATTATGCATTAGACATTACATAAGCTGATCTCATAAAAACACATGACAGTTTCCATGTAAATTATAAACATGCAGTAAGCTAATATCGGGCTAAAAGCACGCAATGGGAAACGCCCACTAGAATCAATAACGCACATGTTCAATAGAAAAGGTTCAAATGTTTTATTGTTAATGTTACAACAGACAATATCCCAAGTCATTGCACACATTTGGGATGGTTCCATGAAAAAAATAAAACGTTTTTACATTTCACTGATATATTCGAATAGCGTTATCTATGCTAATTACTCCAAATATAATTCGGATTATATACATTGTTTTATATCTGTACATTCATAAGTAATAAGTAATACAAATGCTTTATTATAATAAAGCATCAGAGAAATGTTTTGGCAAACATGACCTTCCCACATCACTAGCATTATTATGTAAAAGCCGACTCTTGAGCATTGAGTATATTTTTTGTAAGTTATTCCCGTTTGCTTGTTGGAAGGTATATATATATTTTGGTTCCCAATTTGGTGAACTTTTGGAATCTCAAGAAAATTCTAGACATGCATGAAATTCATCCCCATTTAAACTTTTCCACTCATATCCACTGAATGCGAACATACACTTAGTGTTAAACAGTTAAAAAGTAATAGAAATATGTATCATAAACTTAAATACATGTTATGGATATTCCTCCATAATATTACAACATAATTATTTAATGTAACAAGCAAGGTTTAAATTAAATTAAACAGGGCTGCTAATGTCAAACCAACTTTGAATGTAATTGTCAAGCAAAACAATTTGTCCTCACGCTATTGAATCCTAATAAATAATAAATTACTCATTCCTTTCACTGATAACGGCTTGACAGAAAAACATTCCATTCACATCAGAATCCTTTTTACATAAACATATTAGTATTACTAACCTATTTTAAAATGGTTTTAAACAATATTTTAACTAATTTATCTCTGGAAATTTTCAATGAATTTGATTTCTCACATCACATCTGTTCTTCAATGAATGGTATCATTTGTCGCCAAAGAATTTTTTGAAACACAGTCACGATTTTCTCTGCATTAATGGATGAAGAAATGAAATTGTGGAAGAATTACTGGCAATCCATAGACGATGAATTACTTTATAAGTAATTATACGCTTTGAACCAGATGTAACTAGTTGTGAATATGAAATATCCTGACAGGAATATATTATTTAAGACTCTTCAATATAACATTACTGTTCTACAAGATTGGCTTTTTTAATCGTCTTTCTCTAAATTGTAATAAAACCAATCAGATTATTTTTTTCAAATTTACTGAACAAACACCTAAGCTGCAATTACCGAAAATATTTAGGGATAATAATAGACATTAAGCTTTGCAGAGCATGCATCATTTATTTGTAAAAAAGTGTAAAACTATGCGGTATTTTGATGAGAATAAGACACTTCGTTTCTAAGCATATTACACTACACTTTTATAAAGTATACATTCTGCCAATAATTCAGTATGGTATTTTAATCTATGGTGGTACCTTATTCAATACATTATTGCCTATTTTCAAAATTCAAAAAAAGATAATCAGTATCATAAATTTCAAAAATTCTACTTATACGACTAAACAGTTATTTATAGAAGCAAATATGATGACTATTTATGAAATATACATTTTCATACTCCTTAACCCTGCGGTGGTGCGGTGGGGTTTCCCACACCCCAGGTGATGTTTGCATATGTGTATCTTACGTCTGGCAGCAGTGATAGTACTATCCATCCATGTAATTTCTCAGCACACTCCACTGAGCTAATACACAACTCCACTCAGTTACTTGCTGACCAGTGAGGAGTGTAGACACATGTTATTTGTGTCTGGGGTATAGAAAACCCCACCATACCATTCACTGTGCCATTTATTGAGAGGTACATTATTCATATTATTGTTTATTTTACTTATTTATCAATATATCTTAATAGTTTATTATTTCTCACATAAAATTGTATATTATTGTCAAGTCATCAAACATATTTTTGTTAGTCTATGGTTTTCTGAAAATTATTATAATTTTTTTTTTTTTGTTATCTTTTATGTCAAAGAGTAGTCGTTTGCTTTTGTTTTTATGACAATTAATATATTAATATATGTTGGTTTGTGTTGTTGATGCATGGACATACATTTATTAGAGCTATCCAGTAACTGAATTATAAAATGTTTCTCTGTGAGATTATCGTTACTCGTAAAAGTTTCATTACAATGTTATGTAACTAACACTAATCATTATTGTGTGTATGATTGAATTTAATGCCAAAGCCAAATGCACTAAACAATATTCACTAATTCAAAACATTAAAAAAAGTTTAATCTGTGAAATACATTTATATTTCAGATGAGTAAATACATGGCAAAAGAAAATTGTAGGACAACTTTTATGTAAACACATATTCTACTTATACTCTAGAAAAATATATTGTAGAAGGTGTCATTCTTGAATAAATATATCAGAACATATTTTTTTGATAAATTTACTACCTCAGAACACACATAAAGCAATAAAAAGTAATAAAAAAGGCTAAAACTTTGAGTGGGGTTCATCATACCCCACTGCACCAACCATGAAAAATATCCCACCGCACCACCGGAGGGTTAAAAGAGTTAGTTATCTACAAGATATAACATACATTTAAAAAATTTTCGAAATTTGTTTTAGCTGCTTTTTACAATGAGCCTTTCATTTTTTAATTACATACATCTCTGAAGGTTTACCACTTTAATGTACTTGAACTCCTATCAAATATTTTTCTAAATCTAGCATAACAAAGCATAAAAATGTTTGTTATAAGCCAAACTTTTAATGCGAGGCATTGAAATTCAATCAGAATGGGTAGTTATGTTTTGAAAACTTCAGATGGGAAGTATTTCATATTAAGCTTGCCAATCTATTCGAGTGTCTCTCTTATTGTTTTTTAAATCTCTTCCTCTGTCAGTGACCATGGCTTTCGCCGAAAATTAAAATTTTTCTAATAGTATTTAAATTCTAATGAAAATTGTGGAAAATGAATATAGGTAATTTAGTATTAATGAGTTTGTATAATATTTCAAAGAGGTACCCACTTACGTCTCCCATTTATTAAATGTTAATATAATTTAGTTGTGAGTAACACAGAAATATTTATACAGGCACGTTTAATTGTATTTTAGGTTTTCGCATTATATTTTAAGTATTAACTGAATCTCTAGTAAATTAAGGTAAATGCAGAACTGATTGAAATTTATTTATGATTGAAAATAAATTTTTAAATAATTTCTTTGAATAAATAATGTTCTTAATTTCATTTGTGAAGTCCTGAAAAAATTACCTGAGTCAAAATATTCCCAATTTCAAAAATAAGGAATTATTCGGTCTTGCTAAAATATTTTTGCTTTTATTTACATTTTTCGAAAAAGCCATCTCTTTTTCAGAAAGATACTGAATAGCTAATCACCTACTTCAAATCTGAGAGAATTTATTACATTTCTTGAAAGATAAAGAGAAAAGTTGTGCTTTTGCAATTTTTTTAATTTGGGAACAAATTTTCAATTTTTATGGGTATTTTTTACTTTTGCTGAAATAATTGAACATTTCAGTTTGCGGTTTATAGCTTATTCTTGATTAGAAAAGAAGTAATTGATTATATAAGCATTGATATAAAATTCCAGCTACTTATTTCTATAAAATCTCATTTGTGAAATTTTAACATCATAATTTGGAAGGTTTCTTAAATAGTAAAGTAATTATTGCAATAAATGGTAGTAATTAGTTTTACAATGTACTAAAAGCATGAAAAAATTGAAAACCAATAAAATTACGTACAAATATTGCGCTTTTCAAAAACAGAGGGGGCTTAAGCTTAGTATTTCATATGATTTGCTTCAAGTTTTTTATGGTTAGTTCGTTAGACTTTCAAATTCATCGCATAATATAAATAATTGTGAACAAAAGTATACGAATACAATTGAAGAATTCTACCTGACCGTTTTGCTGGCCACCACTCGGTTCCCACATTGCCATTTCTTTTTGGCTGAGGTATTAAATTGATGCTCTTAAATGGTTCTAAAAACAAACTTTAAACACCTAGAACTCTTATTTTACAAATATATTAAAATTTAAATTTTTCATTACTAATTCACATATGTAGAAAACACAACATTTTCGAGAATTAGGTTCTACCCTAGGTCATATGTATGTATAGAGGTCATATTTATGTATAGAACTTATGTTGAAATGCCTTTTTGTTAATAGTAAATACCTGCAAATTCTAAGCAACTGTTTTAGTTTTTCAAAAATTTCGAATTTGTAATTAAAGTCTAGTACATATTGGTTATTTTCAGTTTAGTATCCATTTAGTTGTTCTGATGTCACTGGCTACCTCAATTGAAAAAATTCTGACCAAAAATTAAATTTATCTATCTTATTTCTAAACGTTACGCAGATAATACAAATTATGAAGGCTTTGTGCTATACTTTCAGAAAATATTCCTATTATAAGTCAAATTCTCTATGAAAGCATGAAATAGACGAGGAAAATTCAATTTTATCAACACATATTTTAAGTTATATTTATGGAAACCTAATTTATAATTGCATGGCTTCATGTTTTAACTTCAATATTTCTAGATTCACTTGTATGGAATCTAAGTAAATTAATAAATACTGTTATTATCATGTAAGCATCTGATTGAGAGAACCAAAGACTCATTCTTGTCAAGTGCTTGAGTAAGAATATATTTCAAGATAAACTATGAGGTCTAAGGGTTAATTAAGTTTGCGTATTATAAAGAACAAAAGCCTCTTCCTATTCACTACACTTGAGCACAATAGAAACCGACGTAATTATAAATGTTTTGGGCTAATGGTTCAGTTGAAGAAATGTTGATTCATAATTCCTAAACAGTATGCTAATGACCATAATTTGACGTCAATTTTGAATTGTATTGAATATTTTTAAAATTGTAGTGTTTCAAACTATTTGTAATTGTAGATACAACCAAATAATTTTCGAAAATAGATCTAGTTTGCACCATTTAGTGTTAAAATATTTAGATTTATGATATGGATGAACTACCATGAACATATATTTAGACATACATTGTATTAACCAACATAATGCATATATTAAATATTTAATTACAAAATATTTGTTAGATATACTTATATATATATATATATATATATATATACAATTTTTGTTATTTTGGACTGGAGCACATTTAGTTGAAAATGAAATATAATAGGATTGTTAAAAGGTATTATAATTAAATAAAATAGAGGCTAGCGTTGTGGCTCGGTTGATTTTGTTTAGTAGTAATTTGCATTGTCCTAAGCTATATGCATGTTTTCTTATTTTTTTTTCACCTAAACATTTAGGTGATTGATATATTCCTAAAATTTAAGGTGTTTCACCTAAAAATTTAGGTGACTTAGTTATTCCGTGAATTTAAGGTTTTACTTATAAATTTTAGTTAGAAGATAATTTTTAAGGCACGCCTCTGCGTAAATATAACTATAAAATTCGCGATCATCGAGATTGAAGCTCTTTTCGTCAATTCAAATACAACTCTGTAAATCACGGTTTGACTAATTCCAAATAATGCTGTCCACTGTCGTCTTTCATATTGGATGAAAAGTTGAAATACTTTTGCAGAATTAGCATTAGATATTGATTTATATACTATTGTACAACAATTGGTTTTGAAAATGATTTTTCAAATTTTTTAAATGATATTAAGATGTGTTTGGAGTTTAGTATTGAACAGTTTTTTTAAATAAAATCAACTGCCTTAATAAAATGTTTCGCAGCATTTAGTTTCATTTGATATACTACTACTACTACTACTACTACTACTACTACTACTACGACTGAAGTCGAATTTCGCAGTCAGACATAATGTTGGCCGTGTGACTAAAGTCGAATTTCGCAGTGAAAGTTAATCGACATTACAAAAATTTTAAATCATTTACAAAATATTATCGACATTAAGACTTGCTCAAAGTATTTAAAATATTTTTATTTTATGCAGAAAAAAAATATTTTTACTGAAATATTGTTTACAATTTTGAGTAAGATTTTTGTTTCTTATTATATATCTCTATTCTCTAGCCAGTGTACCTTTGATTTCAGAAGTGACTTAAATTTCAGAATCATAAAGTTTTTAATGCCTTCACTAACCTAATCGATAAAACGTTATATATAATAATACATAGTTAGTTGTGTTTGATTTCATATCATATATATGTTTGATCACATCACAGACATTGTTATTACGCACAATACGGAATAACAAACGCAATTTTATCATTCACTTTAACATTACTGCTGTTCCCACGTTATTTTTCAACATTTCAGTTACATTATGACAACATGCACACGTGAATTCGTTTCAGATCGTCAGCAATGGAATTTTAGCGCATTGAATTACTGGAAAAGTGCTCTATAAAAACATTTCTACTGACATTGTTTGAGGAAAATATTTTGGAAATTTTAATTGATGAAAGAGCAAGCCCAAGAAAATATGTTTTAGCAAATTTGCTACACAAATTTATGAAGAAGCACTACCTAAGCTCAACAATTATCCAATTCACCGTATCAAAGATCATCTTAGTGTGTATCAGGTTAGTGATTTCTATAAGTTGAAACAGGATTTGCATATTGAAGACGGTGTTTTCAAGACGTGATACACTGTTTTAAACATTTTTTTTGCAATGCTTTCAT
>CABFPE010000255.1:558848-588002 GCA_900660155.1 Hofstenia miamia
GGGCACATGGAGGCAGGTACAGAGAAGGTAGAGGCAAAATACGCGTTGAACAGATCAGCTTTCTCCAGGTCAGAGTGAGCAGAAAGAAAGTTCCATCTCCAATTGGGGAGTTCAGGCTTGGAATGAAGAGAACGCAGGAAGGAATAAGATTCTTGAAGAGAACCGGACGAGAAGCTGGACAGAAAAGAGACTTTGTCAAGTTCCATAAAATTGATAACATCTTCTGTGAGAGAAGCAAGCTTCGGAGTAGCAGTAGTACCAGAATGGCGTTTGTAAGACTCCAATTTATTCAAGGAGTGCACAGTAAGGGACGAAAAATAGAAAGGAAGAGAAGCACGCTTGCAGGATTGTCTAATGCAGGAAACTCAGTAGTTACTAATCTCTAACACTAAAAAAGAAATCTTCTAGAAACAATAAATATATTGCACTAAATTCCTTTTACTATCGTAGTTATGTAAGTACAATTTATTTCTTCAAATAAACAGTCACCAGGTTTGAAGATGATAAATATTTGAGCAATAATTTTTATTCTAATTTTATTGGTTAAAATTATTAAATATATTATTTGAAATGCATAACAAAGTTGATTTATCACTTTAGGAACTCTATGAAGTTATTGTTGCCGATTTTTACTGTAAACTTACTAGCTTATAATATTGATTTCTTGATAATGTAATAATATTTTCATTAATCATCAAATTTGGTTCTATATGCTGTTTATTTAAATAAATGAGGCTAACTATCCGGCTTTTGAACTCTAATATATGAAGTAATGAATTATTGTCTGTATGCAGTGCAATATGCCTAAAACTGCCATTTTTCATTAAAATCCCACACAGTTTTGAAACCTTTTACAAATAGATGTAAGATAGATATTTGTTCAATATCTTACTAGAATTTAAAGAGACGATTAAAACACGTAATATTGTAATATTTCAACAAAATGCTTAAGATATAAGGGAGATGAGCATCTAAATGAGTGAGCTAAACTTGTAGTTTTAGTTAGCATTTAATGATTTTGTGTGGACATTAACAATAACAAAATATCTTACAAGTTAACTAAAATCCAATTACACTTTGTAATATTGAAAACACTTTTATCATTATTGAAAGTTTTTCATAGAAATTAAACAAAGCATTACCAGTTTTTTTATTCATTGTGCAAGAAATGGATTGAGTGAATCCTAATTTAAAATATTAATGAACGTAAATAATTTATAGAGAAAGAATGCTGAAATAAGTCAATCCAACTAAAAGCCACATCGATCAACATTGATAGGCTAACAATTTCCTAAACAAGCGCTAAAAGTAACTAATTCCATTGTAAGAGAATTGAGCATAAATGCCCTTACAGCATTATACTTTAAAGAAAAACAAAATATCAAAGTAAACTGGATTGAAGTGAAATAATCAGTCGTTAAGAATACCGAATTTTGCGAAAACCGAAATTACACGCTGCGTCAGCATTAGATATGAATTACTCTAAGCGAATCGAATAGAAATTTGGGCAGATATTCGAACCGAAAATTCGAATTAGAATCTGTCTGAATCTGAACATCATAACATTCAGAATCGTCTATATGTCAAATCAACAATTTTCGACAAATTTTCTAATTAAATATAAATCTTTTTTAATCGCTTCCTTGACTATCTTTTACGCTCCAACCCTCTTGTGCTGTATTTTGTTCTTGAGTCCCACTTTTTATATTATTTAATCCCCATTCGATTATCCTCATCCTTATGAGCATTGTATTCTATTCCATCACTATAGGAATATTATTTAAATTTTGAGACGAAAATATATTTTGTCTTTTACCGTAATGGAATACTGTAAACAGTGACGTAATTATTATCTATCGAGTATATTATCTACTCTGAATTATCAGAAGCTTTATTTGTTGTAAATTGAAATTCTTTTATTAAGTAAGGCTTAGATCCATTTGCTTTGTCTATGAAAAACTTAGTAAAGTTGCACTTTCTTCCTCGGCATCGGTGAGAGCAGGGATCCTTAGATTTTAATCGCGATTAATCGTTTTAAAATTTTTTTTGGCAATAGATTAATCATAATCGCTGCTACCAAGAGATTAATAATCGCGATTAATCGTCGATTAATCTACTTCTGATTAAATATATTCAAAATACAACACATCAATGGAAAAATATTCAAATTACAAAATATTATTTCAAAAATAATCAAAGTACAACATATCAATGCAAAAATATTCAAAATTCAACTGTTATTGTTATTTAATATTATTTCTTGAAAAGTCTTTTTACACCACATTTGCTTATTAGCGTGTAGAAATATTTGAATTTCTAAATTGAGCGGTAATAAGCGATTGCGGTAGTCGGATAGAGCATAACCAGCTTTGCTGAAAAGTCTCTCCACCTGATTAGACGTTGGCGCGATAAATCTAGAATCCATGTATGAATTGGGTGACATCCGACGCTTCTTAAGTATGCTAGATGCAAAATCATCACACTCTTCTACTATATCACTATCCGATGTTGAGGGGTTTTTCTTTAAAAGTTTAGAAATTAAGCTTTTCTGGGTATCAGTCATTTCCGTTTCATGTCCAGACTGCAAAGCAACTAGGGCGGCCTCAAAATCTGGGCTCGCCACAATTGCAGCTGTTGGATGAAGATACTTCTTAGTTATTGGAAATTTTTCCATTATCTCGTTGAAGAGCAATCTAACGTCATACATGTCAAGAACCGGTCCCTGCAACTTCTTTGTAACTGAGTCAAATTGTTTAAGACTTGTAACAAGTTCCTCTATTTGAATTTTTTCCCTGAGAGTAGGAATAAAGTCGAGAATTTCAGATGTATTTCCAAATTGGACCAAATGCTGCTGAATAGCTAGGGCTGAATAGCTAGGAACAAAAATAGGGATACTTGTGTGACATAAAATTACGCCAACTAATCAAAATATTTACTGCAGTAACTGCAAAATTAATTGTAGCTATAATAGTTGTCAATAACTATACTAAAATTATTGCGACTTCAAATTGAAGAAATGAAACAAAACTAGAAACTTTACAAACACTTTTGAAAATTGTGTTTAATAGCAATAATTTGTAGTTCACTCAATTAATAAACAATCGGTGTTCAATACATGAATACTGTATCATATTAATTTTTTCAAAATGCATGATTACGCAATTCATGACAAAATTAGTACATGTCAATACAATAATTATTACCTGTTTAGCATGGCATATGTGCTGCCCCATCTAGTCACATTCCGCGTTACTGCTACAAGTGGAGTAAACTGCCTTAGCTTCGCAGCCAGCTTCAAATTCTTAAACTTTCCCATTAGCCCATGAACTTTGTCAAGAATTGGTTTATATGTCTCCAAAAACAGATTCACAGCCAAATTAAACCTGTGTGACGCACAGCCAATAAGAGGAATACTCAACTTCCTGCATATTGATTTGTTAGTTTCACAATTGTCAGCTACAACAGCAACTATGTTCTCCATACACTTTCCAAAAATTTCTTCTATAACATACTTGATGTGACGGCAGTGTTCATCTGCACTCAGAGTAGTTTCATTAAAAAGTGGTGAAAAAGATAGCAAAACAGTTGATGGACTCCCTGCTTCCTTTTCTAGGAATGTTGCATAAATGCCGACGTAGTGTGTAGATCCCTTGCTCCAGCCATCCATAATTAAGGCAAAGGAATCAGGTATAGCGTTCGCTATTTTAGATTCTACACCATTCGATAATTTCTCCATGTATTTTTGAAGCGTATTGATGCATACTGGTTTCAAATTTGCATATTTTCTTGTCACTTCCTCCGTCACAAATGTGAATGGTTTCAGACCTGTGACAACCCAATCGATCCAACCAAAAATATTCTCAATTGGCGACTTTGTCACACAGAATGCATCGATTGTAGGCTGTGAAGTGCTAGACAAACAATCGGGATGTTGTGACTTAAGGTGACTCACAAGATTCGTGTATCCAGCTTTGCAACCCTTAGTTAACTTCTTACCGCATGTCACTCCATTTGTTTGAAATTGGCATTGCCAAATAGATTTTCCATTTTCTTCCGAAATTTTGGTAAAATAAGTAACAGCTAATGCTTTACCGCTTATATCAGAATCAGGCATTTCTGCATAAGCATACGACGCAAGAATGTTGGATCCCTGTTTAAACTAATATATGAAATATACGTTCTTCATAAATTAATGTACATTATGCAATGTTTATTGCATTAAATACTTCAAACAATAACCCTTTTATCCTAAATTTAAATAATTAATGAATTTGTTATAATTTGATTGTTTTATTTCAAAAATACATAAGGCTACGGTTAGACTAGGTGATTGGTTAAAAGTGATCTGTCACTTTTGAAAGCGTTGCACGTCTAACCACCCTAGCTAATTAGCGATGTGACGATCACAAGGAAATCGAACTCGCACGATTTCTTCGTGATCGTCACATCGCTAATTATCTCGGGTGGTTAGACGTGCGATTCACTCAAAATGTGATAGATCACTTTTGAGCAAATCACTAGTCTAACCGTGGCCTAAGTGTTATCATGATAAAAGACGGTCAAGTCCATACTTCGTTTATAAAGGAAAATCATGTCTTACAAGTAGATGTCTTTATTAACAACTGTATTATCCTTAGTCCTTGTGTACATTGTGTACATAAGTGGGATCTATTGGACCCCACAGCTTATTTTGACCACCATAACTTCTTTGCAAAACATGCCTCAATTCTTATTTCTTCTGACATCTCCAATTATTCATTTTTGTTTACAATGTAAACAAACAAGTTTGACTGTAACAGATAGCACCAAACAAATCAAACCCAAAATTTTTCTCTCAACAGCTGGGGCCTGGCAGTCCCCATGAATGCATAGCAGGAATATTTGTATAATATAACAGTTATCGGCCTCTTGGCAGAATTTCATTTCCAAAACCGTGTGTTTGTCAGTTTTACCGATTCATGCTTATAGAATATTTTAAGTTAACATGGTTTTTGAAACTGATGATAAAACTGAATCATTCTGGCAACTGACTCGCATTGGATCTTGATCCTTTTGATTTCATTAAGTTCTCCAATTCCTGCTGCACTCGCTCTGATGATGTTGTCACCTTCTCCATTCGTCGTACAAAGAAACATCGCCAAGAAATTCGTTTTTAAACCCAGAATAACCAATCGAAACACTTCTGACGATAACGGCAACAATACTGAAAATCAAGATTCTTTGACAGTGAGCCAGATTGACGACGAACTACCTTTTGGAGGTACATCATCCCATGATACATCATCCAGTGACGATAATAGCATTAACAATGGAGGAAGTATATCGGACGAAAGCATTGTGTCATATTCAAGTGCTCGATCTGACAAATCAGGACTTGCTTGGATAGAATATCACCCTACTTGGCACCATGACATCAAACAAAAAAGAACGATCCCGCCAAATTTGAAGGGAAGCCTCGTGTTTGATCATATCCAACATGAATATTTGTTTTAATGGAAACATTACTCTTGCATCATTCATGCCACTAAGAAACAAAAATGTACTCATTCTGTCGATAATGCACAATGATATGGAAATTGAAAATGAATCTTCAAAGCCTCGGATAGTCTTGAATTATAACAAAACATAGGGGGCTCGCTTGATGTGGAGGACCAAAAGACGCAGATGTATACATTCCAGAAGCAAACAAAGAGCTGGCTATTCGCCTATTTCTGCAATATTTTGAACCTGACCGCTCAAAACGCTCACATGGTCTTTGAGAAAATATTCCCAAATGCGTACCAAGGTCTGGCGTAAAGGCGAAATTTCTTAGAAACATTAGCCCACCAACTAATGAGGGAGCATTTGAAGCAACGAGCTGCTACGAAAAAATTGGGGAAACCTCAAAAGAACTGCTTGGAGTACTTTGGGTTCTTGGTCAACAGGAAAGCGAATGTTAGACAAGACCCTACCAAAAAAAGAAAAGATGAGAAATATGTCCCCGCCAAATAGACTTCTAAACCAAAGAAACATGTCATTATTGCTATAAAGACATTTGCCTGTCACATTCTGCATTGGTTTGTGTTGATGTTTGCAGTAAATGTTTCAAAAAAATGAAATTTTCCCATTTGGGGCTATTATGGCAATAATTTGCCTATGTATACAGGCGTTAAGGCATACAAGCTCTTTAGATATGAGAATAACGTTGAGAGTATAACCATAAAAAACAATACAATACAAATAAAAACACTTCAATAACTGTATGTCAACTACGAAACCTGATAATCGCCTGAGTGTGTGCATTGTAATATTAGAGTGAGAAAGTATTAAAAAGTAGATATATTGGTCATTACAACAGCTTCTAAGAACAAAGAAATTCCATGATGTCGTCCATTTTGAAAACAATACTCAATGTTATGATAAAGATTAAGTCCATGACTGTGCAATGAAATATCTGGCTTGAAAAACCATTTTTAACATATTGAGTGTTAAGAAAAGTTACTCTTGGAACAGTATATTAACCCTCCGGTGGTGCGGTAGGGTTTCCCACACCCCAGGTGATATTTGCATATGTGTATCTTACGTCTAGCAGTAGTGATAGTACTATCCATCCATGGAATTTCTCAGCACACTCCACTGAGCTAATGCACAACTCCACTCAGTTACTTGCTGACCAGTGAGGAGTGTAGACACATGTTATTTGTGTCTGGGGTATAGAAAACCCCACCATACCATTCACTGTGCCATTTATTGAGAGGTACATTATTCATATTATTGTTTATTTTACTTATTTATCAATATATCTTAATAGTTTATTATTTCTCACATAAAATTGTATATTATTGTCAAGTCATCAAACATATTTTTGTTAGTCTATGGTTTTGAGAAAATTATTATAATTTTTTTTTCAGATTCACAATGGACTACGAAATACAAATGGAAAGATTAAGAGAAATGGTTGAGAGAGAACTTGATATAGAAGATGCAGGAACATTTCATGATGAAGAACCAGATGAAGAGGAATCTGAAGAGGTAGGACTGGCTCAGTATGAAACAGTGGATGAAGAAGAAATAGCAGATGAAGAGGGGAGATCTGAAGCAGATAATGTGTTCGAGATTTCACATGATGAAGATACAGATGAATCTAATGATGAAAATGAGCAGCAGGCAAACAGGTATGCAGGAAAAGAATTTATTGGCAAAGATAACACTATCTGGAAAGCCGTTCCTCCACATCGTCAAAGGCGCACACGTGCACATAACATATTCAAGGGTTCACCAGGATCGAAAGGAGCGGCAAAACATGTGCATGCTGTAAAGGACTGCTGGTCTTTGTTTGTCACACAAGAACTTCTGAATGAATTAGTAGCTTGCACTAATATATATATTGACAGTAAAAAAGGAAAATATAAAGATAAGTCAAAAGAGAAACATACTAATGAAAGTGAGATGAAAGCTGCAATAGGACTAATTTATCTGTTAGGAGTTTTTAGAGCTAATCGAATGAATATGGAAGATGCTTGGGCAACAGATGGTACAGGAATTGAAATTTTTCCGACAACTATGTCTTTGCAGAGATCTCGTTTCCTACTAAGCTCTATGAGGTTTGATAACATCCATACTCGGGCTGAAAGAAAGCTAGAAGATAAGTTTGCAGCTTGTAGAAAGTTCTTTGACAAATTTGTTGATAATTGTATCGCCAATTATAATGTTTCAGAATATGCGACAGTAGATGAAATGTTGGCTGCCTTTAGAGGGAACTGTTCATTTAGGGTGTACATGCCAAGTAAGCCAGCAAAATATGGGATAAAAATATTTATTTTGGCATATGCCAAAACTTTTTATGTGTCACGTATGGAGGTCTACTTGGGGAAACAACCAGAAGGTCCTTTTACAGTAGATAATTCAGGAGCAGCAGTGGTAAAACGGTTGGTGTCTCATATAAATGGGTCTGGAAGAAATATTACAATGGATAATTGGTTTACCAGTTACGGACTTGCGATTGATCTCTTGAAGAATTATAGATTAACATTAGTTGGCACTCTGAGGAAGAACAAGAGAGAACTCCCCCTCAATTTCTTGCCACAAAAGGCAGAACTGAATATACAAGCTTATTTGGTTTCCAGAAGGATGTTACACTGACCTCATATGTCCCCAAGAAAGGTAAAAATGTTGTCCTACTGAGCACAATGCATTCTGACGCTGCAATTGATAAAAGCACAAAAAAAAGGAAACCAGAGATTATTACCTTTTATAACAGTACTAAAGGAGGGGTAGACATCGTGGATCAGTTGTGTTCCATCTACAATGTTTCCAGAAATACTCGACGTTGGCCAGTTAGTTTTTTACACCATACTCAATGTTGCAGGAATAAATTCATACAATATATTCATGGCCAACTCTCAAACAGCTATCAGACGCCGAAAGTTTCTGAAGGAATTGGGACTCAAGTTGGTGGAGGACCACATTCATTATCGCAAGACAAACCCATATTTGAAGAGAGACTTGAAAAGTAAGATCCAACATTTTTCGGGATGTCAGGAATTACCTCCAAAACGTCATCGTGAAGACTCCATTCAAAGATGCTCATTGTGCCCAAGGTCAAAAGATCGTAAGACAAGAAACTGCTGCCATAAGTGTTATAAGCCCATCTGCTTGGAACATGCTGTACACATTTGCGTTGACTGTTCTGCTCATAGTGATGAGGATGATAGTAAAACAATGAGTATGAGTAAACAGTAAATATGAAACGATATCCAATAGAATTTTATAGCTTTAATAAAATAAATCATTCTTTTAACACGAGAGCACGAGCAGCACATCAACCAGTTCTAATAAGACATAATACAAATATACAACATAATTCAATTGAAGTGAGAGGCAGAAAACTTAAATTTTTTATACAATTAATTAATGATATTATTACACTAACGAAAAACCAATGCAACAAAATAATAAAGGATATTAAGCTTACAGCAAAAATTGGCAACAATAATTTAATTAATAGAATATTAGAGAAATATATCCACTTAATTGAAATAATTTGAATTAATAAATTATTTATTTATATTTGAGTCACTTACTACAAAAGTAAGGGGTTGCAACTAAAAAACTGCGGGCTTGGATTAAAGGCAGTTTGTTTATTCTGATTATGTTGTTTCTTTTTGAACTTTTCCTCAAATATCTCCCTGATAATGAGGAAACTAATCTGTTTTCGCAAAATCTAATTCATTCCAAAGCATTCAACTATTCACCTGCTGTAACAACAACAACAACAAGAATTAAATTTGCCAAAAGCAAAAGTCATTATAAATAAAGACTACGACATGCAGCAAACAAACAAAATAGAAATTTATTACAGGACTGAGTTTCGGTGTACTGGCTTCGATAATATCCCTTCAAAAGTTCAAACAGCTGCTTTTTGACGCGGGGAAGTAAAATTAAACATCGAGATTGAGGTAGTTTTATGAAGGGAGTTCGTCATATAAAAAACACGATGAAAATAGGAGGTATCTGTTTTACGCAGCCGTGGCTGACATAACTAACAAATTCCCAGACATCAATGTCGTAGAAGTTGTTTAGCATCTTATTAAACAGTAAAAAATAATCCAGCTACAGCCTTAACGATACTGGAAATATATTGAGATTCAACAACCGGTAACTATATTTGATTTTTTACTGAAGTTGTTAAAGGTTATCATGTTGTCAATCTTATTCTCTTGGGTTTCATTTTCTCACGACATCACTCGATCCCCATGCGATTTGTATTGAATACAAGGATCAATTCTATAGTCTTCCGCAAGTTTAAGCTGATTTCAGCAGTTCTTCACATGTATTCACATAAATCTTTACTACAAATGGTAATCTACTTATGCAATTCGTAATATTCACAGTAACATTGGCAATTCATCTCGCTGCTGCAATTTATCTCCGTGTATGATATGGTCGACAGTATAAAAAGCGCCTCCACCACTCGTATGCCAACGATTTTCAAACAATTTAGTTCTAAATTTGTAGTTTATTTTGGATTAAGTATTTTTAAATATTGTGTTTGAAATAAATTTTATTATTATTAGTGTATTTCGCAGACTTCATAATTAAAAAAAGATCAATTGACAACTGGCAAATGATGAGATTTGACTCTCATTCACATGAACTACTTCCCACATTATATTGATGCTATTGTAAAGGACTTTCATATCTAAATTCAAAGCAAAATGCAGCACCAACGCATTATATAACTTCTTACAACTTCTCTAGATTACGCTTTCCTACGCCAACGTACAGACATATTTTAATAAAGGGTGACACAAAATACGTTCAACAATAAACACCGAATAAATTATATTTGGATTATAATAAAAAGATATCTACATTAGGTTAAGTCTATGTAGAAAACATCTCCAACATTTCAAGACTGTACCAGAAAAACTATGCTTGACGGCGCTAACAAAATTTGCTCTAAATGAGCTCCTCATCGAGCAAAGTTTTCGATTACCCTACCAAATTCTTCTCTTTGAATAGCTCTTATTACTGCTACGATTGCGTTCTTCAGATCAGGGATAGTCTTGGAGTTGTTTCCATACAGTCTGTCCTTAAGGTACCCCCACAGATAAAAATCAGGGTTGTCCTTGATGACATCGATCGTGTGACTGCCTGTTAGCATTTTTATCTTGACCCATCTGTAGATCATTGTGTGTGCAAGAAATTCACGACATCCAAAACGTTTTTGAATTGCAAATATGCAGGGTGATTTGAATTTAGCCGAAAATAGGCCTCAAATATAAATGAATTTGTTCTGTAATCCAAGGCATCTCGAAGTTGAAACTTGAAAAAACTTTTGCAATATTAACCTTTCTAAATCTAAAAACTAAAAAGGAATTGATCAAATACGTGAACAAGTTTGTTATTCACCCGCCCGATAATCCACGCCTTTGTAAAATGCATTACACTTTATGTAAATTTGAAATAAAACAAGAGATAACATGAATTCATTAATTATTTAAATTTAAGATTGAAGGGTTATTGTTTGACGTATTTAACGCAATAAACATTGCAAAATGTACGTTAATTTATGAAGAACATACATTTCATATATTCGTTTAAATATTCTAAGTAAATAGAACTTTAATAAGTTTTTTCAGACTAAAGCTAGATGAAGGGATCTAAGCCTTACTTAATAGAAGAATTTCAATTTACAACAAATAAAGCTTCTGATAATAGAGTTTTTCTGTGCCAGTACAAGAAATACGACTAGTTTTATGCATGCTATGTGTATTACTATTACAAAAATGAAGATTTTACTAATATAGATAAAAATGAAGAAATAATCAGCTGACATCACACCATTTGTAGAAATAGTAATGACGTCATTAAAAATAGTTTTAGGAGACTTATAAGTAATCGAAATTGCTTTTATCGATTGTAGTAATGGAGTTTTCAAGAAATCATTTTTTTCTAATTTTTTAAAATTTGAAAGAAAAATTACATAAAATGTATCATAAAATTCTTTCCTTTATATTGTGACATCATCCCCAAAGGTTAATTGTTTTGTATTTTATATCTTTTAATTGCAGTAAGAAAGTTAATTAGAATATTATTTGTAATCAAAAATTAATTTGAGGACACTGACCTTCATATCAATTGTAGCAAAGCCAATCCACACTCTTAAATTTAGTTAAGTTGCAATAATTAATATTTTGATTACCATTCATTTCATAAACAAAGTCTTAATGTTTTATTTTGGAATAGTAATATTATTGTTTAAGACTGGTTTTGCAATTTACAAAAATTATAAGACATGATCTCCAAATAATTAAATATTAATTATTTGTTAACTGTTTTATTTCAACTTTGAATCCTAACAAATATAATTAATCTGTTAAACTTTTTGATGAACAGTTGAGGACAATACAAGTTTCTTTCTGTCCAAGCTGAAAATTTGAATGTGCAAGCAGGGTTTTTAAATCAAGTTGGAGGTTTTACATTTCAATGGTGGCTATTCACAAAATTTTAATTCTTGAATGAATTCAAAAAAATTACAATATCACTATATGATTTGCTTAAATTTTTTGTCCTTTTCATATTGTGAAGTTTTAATTTTCTCAATTTATTCAAGAATTGAAATCTTGTGAATAGCTCTCTTTGCAAATTTGAATATTTTTAAATAAAATTCTGAATTTGATTGAGTTTTTAGGGTAAAAACATATAATTTACAATAATTCTATGCTTAAAATAGTTAGTTGCAATTGGTAGAAATTTTAATATAAAATTATTTTATTTTTATGTTATCTTTGAGTGGATTTTGGCTGAGTTTGAAAATTGATGATTTCTCTTTTGAGTTTTTCTAATTGAGTTTTGTGACCTCATTCAAGTTTAAGTTCTTAACATCCAGAGTACTTTGAAAACCCTGTGTGCAAGCTACCCATTTGCCAAAAACCAAATATTAATTTGAAATTTACAAATATTAAGCCTGATTTGCAAAGGAAGAAGTGCTTAGTCTAGAGACACAAGCAGAAGTGAAAAAAACAAGTAAGGAAAAAAGTACAGTAAAGTCAGTTGATAAAAAGCTCTTAATTCCTTGATATTAACTTAGCTAATTTAACCCCTTTATGTTTTCTGCTTGGAAATATAATAGCTTACTTTTAACTATTTTCATAAGACTTAATTGGTATTTTCACTTATTCTAAGTTAAATGATTCTATTATATGTTTCATCTGATATTGTAGAGTCGCTCAGGGATTTTGTTGAATTTATTCTTTTATTAGATCTTTTGTATTATTACGTCACTATTATGTATCGATTTATTTCGATCCTAGTTTGCTATCGTTTAATTAGTGTCCCCTTGTTGGTGCTTTTATTTTGCTCAAATTTAATTTTGCGAGGGAATTTAAGATTGATCATGTTAAACTACGTTGCTATCTAAAAGTTGTAAACAAAGGCAGGTAATGATAACAATTTTTGTATATAAACTGAGACAACTGTAGTGAATGTTCAATAGACTTTGTCTACTCTTAACTGCCGTCTTTACCGTTGTATTTCTTATTTATTTATTACTTTAAATGAAACTTATTGCTTAAGTCGGCGACAATTCAGGAGTGCTTTCATGAGCACAGGGCGACACGTTGCTTCTGGGGGTCTTTTGACTACCCAGTCCGAATTGTGGTTCATTAGGTTATGCATACGGTTATGTATAAGGAAATAATAAACCTCTCGTTCGTATTTCAACACGTACATGCACTCATAAAACCTTACACTGTGATGATACCATGCTGTTGGCTAGCATGAATATCTGGCAATTACAGATTATTTAATAGTGAGCTGAGAGATAACAATGAAAATGAGAGTTTGTATTTTTGAAGTGAGATAGAAATTAAGCAAGTGAGACAAATAGGGTAGCACCAGTCAATAGGTTAAGCACTTTACTTCTGGATGTTCCGCTTCAGCTGGAAGCCATAGGAATTGGTCATCTTGGTTCTCACCTAAAAGTAGTTCTGTTACTTGGATGAATTACCAATGTTAGATCTATATGTTATAAGTTCTCTGTTAACCTGTTTCTGGAATCATGGCTGTTCAGTAAATGCTATTCAAACCTTTTGTGGAGTCAATTAAGTTTCTAGCTAAGTTTTCCTCCCAGCCACCAATTCTACAATATTTATATTTCTATTTAATTATATTTGTAAAATTAGTACATTACTGATTACTGTTTCTGTTTAGCAATACAACTAGAATCAAGTTTCATTTACACTATTTTATTTTATCTT
Organism: Hofstenia miamia; assembly: GCA_900660155.1. Lineage (NCBI taxonomy): Eukaryota > Metazoa > Xenacoelomorpha > Acoela > Hofsteniidae > Hofstenia > Hofstenia miamia. Next base: position 572,591 of record CABFPE010000255.1, read on the forward strand.
TGTAATATTAATTATGTTGATCCATGCTTAAGTAACTTAGATTATTGGAATTATTATTTTAAGTTTTAGGAGTTCTTATCAATTGCACAATCAGCATCCTTTACATACAATAATGATAGATGGAATGAATGTTACCACTAAGTCAGAATAATTATAAGTAATGGCAATCATTCATAGTGAATGCTCAGTTGTGATTTGTGAAGTAAACCCAATGAATAAATAAATTATTATTCTTTATTTTCTTGAATTATACTTTTAATATGACTTTATGTTAGAATTAAAGTTATTGAAGGTTATTAAATTTTGAGATCATTTATTCATTTTTCACTCTTTTACTAAATGAATAAATTCAAGCATTTACTTAAAGTGCTAACTCATTTCAGGTAAAATAGTAAATGCTCATTTATCATTTAATCCCAGTCAAGAGACCATTTAAAAATATTTGTTCCTAATAAAGTTAGAACAACAATAATTATACTAAAGTACATTACAAAGGTATTGTCTAATTTTTAAATTATTTCTATTGTTAAGTATGAACAATCATAAATACCATAAAACCACCCTAGTAAGGAGGTTGAAAAATAAAAGGCCATGACCTTCAATTACAGCAAAGCTAAGAAAACTCAATACACTGTAGTAATATACTAAAGTATTTGAGCAGCACAGAATCAAATGATGATGAGATTACATCAAAATACATCAATACAAACAACTCTGTGATGATGTTCTCACTCTGCTTTCTCATTTTCCACAGTGGCCATCTTTGTGAAATATCCTTGTGTGATAATCTTAATGTTGACAATTTTTTGTATATATAATAGTTAAACAATGTTCATTCACTTACTTTCCCAAGAACAGAACAGAGAATCATATGCACATAGGGTTCTACAGGGAGTATGAAGCCATTAGATGGTGACCACTGCAATTAAACTTGAACCTTGAGTCCTTGTTAATTTATTTAATTTGTGTAAACCATTACATGATGACCATCAAAAGTTAACTCAAATCAGTAGTATTTGTGCATTTAATTGATCACCACATCTGAGTTTACAGTCTTCTGAAATTATTTAATTAAATTAGAGTAAGTTCTCTTCAAACTGACCAGTCCAAACAAAATCATTTATACCTGAAAATAGAGCAGTTGTCTCTGTTTCCATTTCTTTCAGCCAATGCATAACATCATATTTTCTAATACTTATTTCTTTACCTTTCTTTTATACATTAAGGTGTAACAAAACCATCAATATTTACATGTTCCAAATTATCATGCTGTCTACATAATTTCATAGATGACTTGTAATGACAGTTATCAGCTGTCTTCTGTGCTTTCTGTAATGAATTTACACAGCTTTCATTGGTAGGCATAGATGTGAATGCTGTGGTTTTCTTTTTTACTTTTAATGCTCTACATAGGTAAGATCATATTTACTGATATAGTTAGCATGGTAAACATAAATCATTTTCTGTATTGAGATCTTTGAGTAACCACTTTATAGATTCATTAATTATGCTAGCTGAAACTCCTCCAATAGTTGCAACATAATTTATAATTGTGGAATCAATTTTGTTCCAAAATTCTTCAGATTAACCATTTTTTGTAACTGCTGTTTTCCTTTATCTGAAATAACAAATTGTCACAGAACAATTTTGATTGTGTCTTCCACTTCTGTAAGTAAAGGCTCCCCAGTAAATTTTTCATTCTCTTGCAATTTTCTTTATTGTATAGGTTTTACAATCTTCTTGAAAATAATTTTGTCTACTATTTGCTGCATTTTTTTTGTGATAATGTGAAATCCTCTACCATCAATGTTTTGCACTTAATTCAACATGCAAATTTATTTGCAGCAGAATTACTAAATGATTGTACATAAATATGTTTATACTATATATATGCCATTGTCATATGAATAAATGACTGTAACTGTTTAGGTTCATATGTCACTTTCATGAAGATATTACTGACACAAATGTCATCTCACTAATGTGGTGCAGGGTACAATGAATTACATCATTACTTTTGCTTAGTTTTTTAGTTCCAGTTAATATGTATTAACTCTCCTCTGTTGTTATGCAATCATTAACAAAAAAATTACTAATCTCACTGAAAGAAAATGGACTTTTGTAGTAAAACATTAATACATCTGTTTGAATAGATACATAATTCAATGATTGTTATTAATCACAAGCTCATTTCCTCTCTCTGACTTTGGTGATACAACAACTTTTGGATTGCATTATAATTAGTTAGTAAATAATCAGTTAGCATTAATATTCAAAATACATTTTTTGGATTCACTTGTATAACTAATGTTAACTTAGAGTTGCAGTAAAGTGTGCAGTAAATAACAAATGTCTCATTTACATAAAGATAAGTTTTAGTTAGTTAGTTAGTCATCATGGATTCATTGTCTTCTATTTCCTTTTTGCTATTACAAACACCATTTATATTAACAGGTGAATCACTGATATTAGCCATTTCAATAATTCCACTTAGTAATTAATTCAAGAAAAATATAAATAAACTCCACAAAAATGTATTGATAACAAATCTGTTATGACATGGTTAGCTTTCAATAACAATTTACAGATATCTGAAAATCACTTACAGGTCTACCAATTTTTTCCTCATTGATCTGATGATCACTGCAATTTCAAATTTAGTGATCAAGTTTAAGCTGAATACTGTTCTATCATTTAATTTTTTTTCTTTTTTTTAACAAAATTACTAATATATTTACAAATAAAAGAATCACTAGTCATTAATCTAATTAAAATTTATTTATATGTACACTATCAGAAGAGGTGCCTTTATACTAGCACTCTTTGATCAAAAATGAGGCTGACAAGAATATCTTTATTCTCATATTCTGTCACAATAACAATATCATAGATTCATTAAGAAATTTTTCTTTATACCAAATTTATGTCTCAAATTTTTTGTTTAGTTTCAACTATTTTATATTAGCATATCTTTCCATTTTTCTGGTAGTTTCTGTTTTATATTTATTTTTTTCTGAAGTAACTTGTCAATTTGTTTGGATTATATTTCTTCACTGATGATAGAATAATTCTATTAAAATCTATTACATGATTCTGACAAACTGCTTAAGATGAAACAAAGTGAAATATTCATGCCTAGTTTGTTTGGTGTATTTCAAACTTCTAGCCTGATCTTATTCCTTTATAAAGTTTTAGACCCAAGAGTTGTTTTTGAGGTTCTCCTGTTAGAATTGGGAAATGTACATCTTTTGTACTGCTGAATATTTCTCTAATTCAAGAACCTTGCTTAGCACATTTTGCAATAGCACAGCTGCATTGTGTGTGGTGGGTGAAGCCAGGAATTCACTCTGATTTCTTCCTGACAGTCTAGGGTGGCATAGTTTTTGGTCAAAACCATTGTTTATTGCTGTACTTTCCCTAGCACTAGAGTTAAAGCATGAAGTTGTTGAATTGAGGTTGGCTTATCTCCTGTTTTCTATGCATCCCACATTTTTACTTGAGGGTATTTTTTTTCTGGAGTCATTTGTGTCTGTACATTTTCATATCTGACTAAGGATTAGTAATTTTTTATGTTGTAATTCATAGTGTTATCTTTCTTATGTTTATTTGTTAGATTATATGTTGTTATTAAGGTAGGTTTGTATGGTGTTTCATATGTTTGTTAAAGTACTACTGTAATTATTGTTGTCTATTCACCAAACATACTATTTGTAAATAGGTATAAACTGAGTTTTTCCTTAGTAGGTTGGAAATTTTATTCTTTATTTCCATGTGGTCACCATGCCTGTTCCTTGTACATTTCTTCCAAAACATTATTTATGTCTTTGAAACTATATGCCAGACTGTAGACTTCCTCAGAATTTTGTGTTGAAATGATTTGTATTTCTGACTTAAATCAATTAACATTGACAAAGGTTTCATTTGTACATTGTTTGCATCACTAGCACTGCATGTGGGACTGTTGAGTACCGTTTTTGCTAGAGTTACATCAATCTCTGCTTTTGAATGTAGTCTACTTTTATCTATGCTGAAGATGTACAATTCAACTAATGTGCTGATTCAGTGTTTAGTTTTACTTTAGCTAACAAAGCTCTCAGTAGTTACCAGGGTTTTTGAGTCGAGTTCAAGTTACTTGGGCCGAGTTTGAGTTTTTATGTTTTGAGTTCGAGTTCGAGAAATTTTTTAAATGAAATTCTGAGTTCAATTGAGATTTTTTCTAATTCCGAGTTTTTTTAGAGTAAAATACATTTATTTTACAATAATTCTAAGCTAAAAAATAGTTTTTGTGATTGGTAAGAAAATTGATATTTAAAAAAATTTAATCTTCACAGTATTTTCAAGTGGATTTTCGAACGAGTTCGAGTTTGAGTTTTGACGATTTCTCTTCTGAGTTTTTCTGATCAAGTTTTGCGAGCTTATTCGAGTTCGAGTTCTTAACATTCCGAGTACTTGAAAACCCTGGTAGTTACCAAATAATGGTTTCTAAAACTACAATAGTCAATATGTAATGGTGTGACAATTTTTCCATTAGTCAAACACATTAAATTCTAAGAAGATATTATTGAACATTTTCATTAATAATAAGCATTTTTTTGTTGTGTAATGATGTGTCCATTAATTAAATTCTGTAAAATTCAATGATGGTTGCAGTTTATAAACTAGAAACTCAGACTGCAGTGGTTTATTCTCCAAATTTAATGATTACTGTAAATTTAGTTTGTGATTATTTCCATGTAGTGTAGAGTCATTCTGGGCCCCTATTCTAAATATTTCTGATTATTTTGGCACTCTAGTTTAGTGATTACATCATCATGACAAAGTGATTGTTGCTATCAATTTATCAATTTATTATTGTTTAATTCTTTTTATTTGTCCCCTCAATCTGAGTCATACATGTTATTGCTCATTTAATTTGTGAGGGAATTTCATGCAACATTTTCTAAACACATAAAAAGTAATAATTTGATGAAATTGTTATAAATACATAAGAGAACTGTAGAGATTGCACAATATAATTTGTCTCACTTCAATCATGTTTGATGTTCTTTGATTTATTTATATGCTAACCCCTTTTAGGTCATTATGGATTTTTGTATAATAAATCTTGCTTAAGATCCAGTGACAATTTGGGAGTTACTCCACTGTGTCTGGGGCAACAACTAGCTCCTTAAACATTGGCAGCCCAAATCATGATCACTTTAGGTTACAGCTATGTATATGTGTAGAGAATAACATCTTTTAATTTGATCATTTCATTCTCATACATGCACTTAATGACAACACACTGCAGATATAATATGCTGTTGGCAAACATGAATGCACTGTAATTATGTGCCTTTTGTTTATTAATTACATGTGCTGAGATAATAGAACTCTGAGCTAAATTGTTTATTTGAGCTAGGAATTAATACTTGAGACACACAATTAGCACCTTGGCAAGTAAGGATGGCTTCATGGATATGGCTTCAGCATGATGCTGTGTGAATTGTTTGCTGTTGGATGTCTATTCTCAGTGGAAAGTTTCTGTTTTTTCTTTATTTAATCAGTGAGCCACCTATGTTCTTTCTTTGCTAGAATATTGGTTACTCTCTACAATGGTAGCTTCTGCAACCTTTGTTAACCTTTGAGTTTCTCAGTAATGCTGGAGTAGCCAGAGCTCACCTGCAATTCTACATGGTGACCCTGACTTGATTCTGAGCAAATCAGAGTGTCAGTCAAACTCTCTTCTCCATTCTGTTAAAGTGCAGGTGAATCAATGCCTGGTCATGAAGCTTGTGCATTTACCAAGGTGGTCATCTGATTTCACCAGGTGATTTTGACATGGTGCAGAACTGTCACTTGTTTTCTTACCATGTTTGGTTTTGTTCTTTCTCTTTGGTGTGAGCCACCTGGGATATTTGTTTCCCCTGGCCATGAATCAACTTCACTACCAATCAATGCATAACTTTGCCTCCTATGTTATTTCTACACTGCAATTCTGTGCTCTGAAACTGTCACTGTACCAATCAATGCATAACTTTGCCTCCTATGTTATTTCTACACTGCAATTCTGTGCTCTGAAACTGTCACTGAGCTTCCACATTAATTTTACTTGTTCTTGGTTGTTATTTTGTTGTTGTCTCATTCTTCTAGAATTTGGATTTATTACCAGACCATACACTGTGCTGCTTACTGGAACTAGTTTTGTTTCTCTGAACTCAGTTGGAGTTTTTCACTCAAATTGTTGGAATTGTTTTTTCTGAATTTTTCTTATAGTTTCAATAGATTTTCCTAGTTTTTCTTGTAATGGGAATCCCTCATAGGGTTTCCTTTGTGTGAGTGATAGCAGCTTGAATGTTGCACCTCACACTGATGGAATTAATTTTTAGTTGATTTATCTTCTCCTGCTCATGTTACTAAGTCACCATCCATGACTTTTCATATGCTGTATCTGCAACAACAAGTGGGCCATGTTTTACTCAATCAATTTTGCCTATGACTGCAATTGGAAACAAAACCACCAATCTGTTTAATCAACATTCCATCCTTCCCAAATTTACTGGAAAATTCAACAAAATATCTCAGTCCTTTGAGGAATGGTTTTTCCTTTTCAAGCTAACAATGAGGTGGTATTGAGCCACTCAAGATGCTACCATTGCTCAATTTCCTAATTACTTACAACGTCTTGCATATAATCAACATATTATGCAAGATTAAGACGTCAAAATGAACTATCAACTTCTAATCAGTTATTTTGAGGACCACTACAAAGCTCCTCACATAAAGCTTCAGTATAAAATGCTGCTCTGTGATTTCTCATTTAAGAAGGCTGATGACGTCCATATTTACATTATGCAAGTGGATATATTGTTTCACTTAAGTAAACTAACACCTGAATACTCAAAGCATGATCTTTTCTCATTCATCTGTCAGGGCTTTCTACACAATATTTGCAACCCTGAAGATGACCTCAACCTGATTATTTGAAAAGCCATTAGCATTGTCTACATGCTTCATAACACTCCTTTCATTGACAAGGATGCTGGAGAACTTAAAACAGGTTCCTTGACTCAAAAACCTCTTGCTTAAGCTAGCACTGGTAAGGAGTACCACCTCTGTGTGGACTGGACTTTAGAAAATTAAATGATTTAACTGTGAAAGACACATATCTTCTTCCATGTATTGAAGATCTTTTATACAATGCCAGTTGATACCAATTGTTTACTTGCCTCAATCTTTGTAAGGCATAAATGGTCAGAAGGGCCACACCAAGCCTCAATGCCATGCTGTAATTTGCTAGTTGCCAATGGTGATGGCTTTGTTATTGACAAGCCTGAGCCTGAAGAGTGTTCTCCTGATCTGCCTGTCAGTTCTATTGATCCATCAAACTAGTTGGAGCCCTGCCTCCTATAAAACAGGCACACAATGTTCTGGTTATTACCTCACTACTGCATACTAATGTTATCCCTTTGCATATAAATGGAACTCTAGTTAATGTTGCTATTGACACTGAGGCCTCAGCCTCCATTATCAGTGACCTTTGTTGCTCCAAACTGTGTTTGTAGAGGGATGAATTACTTCCATCCACTGCACACCTGTTGGATGCTTCCAGGAATTCAATATCTCTAAAGGGTCATGTACCAAACTTGGAGCTGCATATTTGTCAAGAATTGTTCTCTGTGGATTTGATTGTCAGCAATACTTGTGACCAGCCACTGCTGTATGATATAATCTTGGGCAACAACTTCCTTGAACAGAACTCCTGCATTATTGATTACAGAAGCAACATGATCTCCACCATTCCTGAACAGGAAATCATGCTCAAATTTTCTGAGCCTGTAATTGTTGAGCCTCAACACTGGCAATGTGTAGCAGTCACTACAGACTCCCAGTACACAGGTGATTTTATGGTATCCAGATACAAAGGGAAGCATTTCACTGGAGTTAACTTCTCCCTGAATCTCTGTCACATCTCAAATGGCAAGACATACATCACTGTATTAAATAGCTCTACTTGCTGGTCAGGATAGACCCTTATAAGTTAATGATTGTCACAACTCCAGTCTGCTTAGAATTGAAGGCTGCTGATTGTTTGTTGCCCATTTAACAGCAATACATGATCTAGTGGAACCAAGTGATACTGTCCAGATTCCTCCCATCAGTGAGAGGACACAATCCCACCTCAGTCCTCAAAAACGTGAATCACTCTCTTGTTTGCTTCAGAAAAATCACAAAGTGTTTAACTACTGCTCAATTAGCATTGGCCAGGCAGTCAGCAAACAACATGCCATTGTAACTAAGCATGTTTGCCCCATCTGCCTTCCTGTTAGGAGAGTACTGGAAAACCTCCAGGAAGAATATGAGAGAATCTTAAGTGGTCTGATAGAGAGTGGCATAATACAAGGCAGCAACAGTCCATATGCATTGCCCAATGTTTTCATCAAGCAGGGTGATGAGTACCACCTCTGTGTGGACTGGACTTTAGAAAATTAAATGATTTAACTGTGAAAGACACATATCTTCTTCCATGTATTGAAGATCTTTTATACAATGCCAGTTGATACCAATTGTTTACTTGCCTCAATCTTTGTAAGGCATATTGGCAGGTGCCCATAAAGCCCACCAACATCCTGAAGACTGCCTTCATAACTCTGTATGGCCTCTTTGAGTGGAAGTACATGGCTTTTGGGCTCTGCAATGCCCCTGTGACCTTCCAATGCTACGTCACTTATGTGCTTTGGAATGGTGCTAATGTACTGCCTACATGGATGACATCCTTATAGCTGGCAACACCTTTACTGAACATCTAGAAAGGCTTGGCAGAACTCTTAATATTTTGTATGAATCTGGCCTCTGCATCAATGGAAACAAGTGTGCTCTCCTTCAGCCATGTGTCACCTTTCTTGGAAGAGTTATTGAGCCAGGTCACATCTCTATTAAAAATGATGTGAAAGATCAGTTGCAAAGAATTGAGACTTTGTGGTCTAATAAGGAAGTTCAACACCTTATGGGCTTTTAAAACTATGATGGCACCTTTATACCAGAGCTGGTGAGTAAGACCAAACATATTTCTAATCTGCTGTGGCTCAGCATGGAGTTTAAATAGACATTGGCAGAGCAGGAAGAGCTCTGTCAAGTTAGAACTAAGGAAAATTCCTATCCTTAATACACTGGACTACTCAAAAGAATTCATCACTGACTGCAATGCAAGCTTGGTCACAATTAGTGGAGTCCTCAGTCAGGTTATTAACAGCATTGAGAGCCTGATCCAATATTTTAGTAGAAAGCTCAGGAATGCTGAACAGAACTATAGCACCACAAAATCTGAGATGCTAGTACTGGTGGAAAGTCTAAGAAGTTCTGCTTTTTCATCCTTGGCTTCCACTCACCACACAAACTGACAATTCTGCACTAGCTTGGCTTAAGTATTTGAATGACTTCACTTTTACTATTCAGCACTGTCCAGAAAGACTACACATCAATGTGGATTACTGGACCACTCTCCCCAGTTATGAGCATGACCTCAGAAAACCACCAGGATAGAAGAAGCCTTTTAGATTAATTCCTCTTAATGAATATGAGCACCTTCCCAAGATAAGTGCTGACTGCCATGGAAATGCTATTCTTCTGATTCTCATTAAGGAAGAAATTACCAAGGCCAAGATCTTACAACATCAACAGCATGACAAGGTGCTCTGTGAAATTATTGCAAAACTGAAGAACAACAACTTCATTCTTAGTCCTCTCACCAGTCATTACTTCCAGTGATACAATTGGAAGCAAATGGATGCTGGCTTGCTCTATGCCAAGATCTGGAACAGCTGATTAGCTGTCCCTGAGGATTTCCAGAGGGACTTGGTCCACAATATCCACAAAATGGGTCACTTAGGCATCATTCAAACTGAATGCACATTTAACTTGAGATATGTTACAATCAGCATTCAAGTCACCATCCAAGACATTATTGACAAGTGTACAACTTTAAGGCAATGTTTGGTCATGAAGCAAATACACCTCTTTCCATTATGTTCCCTGATTACAAGGATCCTACTTTGGAAAATTTTGTAAACCACATGTTGCATGAACTCCAGGAAGTGCACCTCACTATTTGTGGGAATACTAATCAGTCTGTTGTCCACCAGCAATGGAACTTTAATTGTACATTGTATGGTGAGCCTCATAAACCAGGTGACAGAGTCTTCACCAATTTTCCCACCAAATTACCAATGCTAAACAGGTGAGAAAACTTCCCACTAACTGGCAAGGTCAGTTTACTATACCTAAAGTATTAGATCACCACAAGTATTTATTAAATAATGAGAAAGTCACCCACTTTCAACAACTCAAGCAAACTCTTAAGGATATTGATAATGTTGTCATCAACCCTAATAGTGAATTTTCACTTGTCAATGACAGAGTAAATGAATTTCAGACTTATGATAACCTTGCAAATGTGAGTAAGACGACCTCACAGTGGTAAAGTATGATAGTAACCTTGGTAGTAGTAGCAGCATTACTGCTACTCATATTTTGCTTAGACACAGAGTTCAAGACCAAGAGTATTTAGATCATTCAAATACCCAAGATTGTGAACTCAATTTAATCTCTATGTTTAGTAACCAAGTTGAATAGATGAAATGAATGGAAAATCAACCACCACCTGAAGACATGTGTGGTGATGACTCAACTCACAAGATGAACCAAGGAGACAAGAAGTATCTCCATGCCAAGCAGATTAAGGCACATCACAGAAGCAAGGGAGGACACATTCAGAGGGTTCAGAAAGCATAGAGCGCCACTACTTGGGGAGACAACACTCTTTTTGGGAGTGGACCTTGGATGACTATGCAGGGAGACAACACTCTCTGCAGGAACCCAAGGAGTCATGTAAGTCTAGAGAGCCTTTTGCTAATATTAGTGCTAGTGCTACCAACACCCAACTGTCCTGCAGTGACTCAATAACCCCCTCTAGTCCCAGTCCTTCATCACATGCTTCTACAAGTATAAGATAGAAGAAGACTGAAGAAAGACAGAAGATAACCTCCAAAGTTGGAGATGATATACTCCACTCATATTTTATTGCAACCCTTAAGGCCATTAGTTTCATGAGCAACAACTTGTCTGAGGAAACTAAGAACAAACTGAGGTGGACATACAACACTAAGTCATTAACCTGTTAGATGTTATCCTGTTTGTCATTGATGTGGAGCACAGGCCAAAAATTAACACCATAATTTGTTATGACTCAAAGATGCATGGCAGGCTAAAGAGACCCTACTGTCCACACTATGTTTGACAAGGACTTCAACCTCACCCACTTGTGCCAGCTCCTTAATAGCAAAAAGTCAATCGAAAAGTTTGAGTGCATTAACATTGATTTTGAGAATCTTCTCATTTCTTACTTTTTCCATGTAGGCAAAGTAAACCAACCCAAGATTATGGAGAATATCAAAATTGGTACCAGCTAGCAAAAGTTGAAAACATCCACCTTGCTATGTTCATTAAGGAAGAATACCAGGACAAGATCCCAGAGCAGGTTGAAAACCTCCACTTTCAAATGGAAAATTTCACAATTCTTTATAGCAACTATTATTAGCCAGTGAGCATGTATCACACAAACATCATCTCAATAACTAAGCTGATCTACACTGATCTCTTGCTTTGCAAAAGAATCCCCATGCATCACCTTGCCATTGATATGAGAATCATCATAGATGCTGCTGTCCATGCTCAGACTCTTGAGTCAATCAACATAAACCTGTCTGGCATAGCCACAGTTACTGATATTCCCATCAGTTTTGCCTTCTCTCAGAGCACAACCACCCTTGCCAAAATCAATGAAATTTGGACATCACTAAAAGCAGACAGGAGCCCCAAAACTGAGTTGCCTACTATTAAAATTTTCACCCTGAACTCACAGTACTTGAGATCAATAGAACAACTCCTCATAGAACTGCACATATCCTACATCTCACAGGATTGACAAAACTTCACAGAGAAGTTATTTTCTGAAAAGTTTGCTCCAGCCATCTAATCTTGTGGAGCCATTTGGATCCTTTTGATTCAGAGTGCTCCACTTTGCATGAGTTGTCTTATCTGTTGAGAGCCTGGGTCCATGCAGTAGATCTTAGAACTTGTTAGTCATTATAACATTCACACAAAGACTGAGATTCTGTTCAATCTAGAGAAGATGAACTACCCTGAGAATGGCTACAATATGATAGCAGAGATCACAAGGCATGCAACTAAAGACAGCAAAGTTAACCTGCTCACAGTTATTGAGCAAATGATGCACTCCCCAGAGCAATTCTACTGCAAAGAAGAGCTGTTGTCTTCATCAGCCATTGAGGTCTCACCTGGCACTAAGGCCCTTATTGAGGCCATCAATTTACAGAAATTTTCCAGAGCCTCAACCTCCCCTGTCTCCATGCTTGCCTGGTCCATTACCAAAAGACGAGTGCATACTCACCATTAAACACCAGCATGAAGAGTTCACTGAAAAGTTTGCTATAGCCAAACATGGAATCAAAATTAACAATGATAACAATATACTAGGCATTATGAAATGGTGCTTCATGGAGATGTTCACAAAGGAAGAGCTAGTGCTTCTACAATTGTCTGGGTGACAAATAGCATTCGACATAGAGTGCACTATGGCTTGATTACAAATTTCCACTACTCAGGTTCTAAACTCCACAAACATGGATTAAGGATCACCTTCTGTGACTTGATCAAAGATGCTTAAATCAACTACCCCTTCACAATTGGGACTGCCACACTCAAGAAAAGGGTTGAGTTTGAACAGATTGAGACTAACACCAAGAAATACAATCTGCTCTGCATACCTCTACCATGCCTGATGATGCTGCTAATCTTACAGTCTTGGAGAGTGAAGAAGGGGCACAGAAAGGTGTCAGCAACTTGTCTAATAAAGTGAACTATGTATCTACTGCAGCAGAAATCACTAAAGCAATGCAGACTAAAGAATATAAGGAAACAAAGGACACCCTAGTAGAAGGCAGCAATCCCAAACACTCTTATATTGATGGCAAGTTAACCATTAAGGGCAGCCAATCTTGACACAACTCCAGAAGATCAACAATAAGATCACAACATTAGACCCATGAGTCCTCATATTGATTCAGGCTTCATGAGACATGATGGGGATCAACAATATCAAGATGATAATGTGCTACTATAATGTTATGAAAAGGATCAAGGTAATCACTATGCTGAGGCCTGAGATGATTGATCTGGAAGAGATGACTCTTCAACAGGTCAACAAGTACTGCTCACTCTTTATGGACCATGGTACTAGAATGGGATCACTATGCAAAGTATTTACACACTTCTATCCCAATACCCTGATCAGTGCAGAAGACATGCACACCTCAGATATGGACACACTCATAACTCTCATGATTGCCTTGAAAGGTCTCTGGCTCAAAATATACAGCTGGGTGAAGAGTAGCTTGTCTAAGCTTCTACAATAGCACATTCTTACTGTGGCTAACACTTTTCAAATGGTAATTAATGGTGTTTGTCTTATGACATGTGAACAATTTGGAACACTTTCCACAGAAATCTTTATGTCCATTCTCATCTGAGCTCATAACAGATGGGAACTTGTGTTTGGTAACTTGGTTTCTGAGTGTAATACAACTCATTCTTTGGCATGATATCTGAAAAATGCATATGTAATAAACACAAAGCAACAGGTAACAAACACAATGATGGAATCAATGAAACTGAATCACATCATATGTGACAGATTCTGTTTGCTTGTTTTCCATTTGATTAGTTTAAATCACAAGTGGTGGAAAAACATTATTAATATAATATATTGTTAATTCAATCATACATTTTGTGATTAATAATGTAATATAATCATCTGTGTTTTCAGCCTCTAAACCCCTGTTTTCAGTATTTTCAGCATTTTTTACACAATGCTGACAATAAATTTTCCTAGTGGTCACCATGTAATGGCATCATGTATATAGTGTCATGTATTCTTTCAAATTTACAGTGACAGTCACTGATGAAGTCATTGCTTCACCTACACAATTACAATGAATTTTTTGATATTAGAATTGATGTGGTTCAGCTCTAGAACTGTCTATTTCTTTTGTGAAAACTACTCTATTTAGATTTTGTCTCTTGTCTTCATTGATGATTGGCTTCATGAAGATTGCCACTATGAGAAGGATAAAGACAACAAAGAGCCTCATCACAGGTTAGTGTTGTTTGATGTGTTATATTTGTAACCTCATCTTAGAATTAGCTACTACATTATTGTTGAACTATATGTTATTGTACTTGCTTAACACTGTGCTTTTCAGTTATCAATAAATGACTTTAAGATACCAATATCTTGTAAATTAGAATATTTAATGGAGTAATTGTTAATCATATTTGTTTAAGGAAAATAATAGGATTTTGATATGGTATCTCAACCACAGATGCTGACTTATTTAAGAATCTATTCCTAAACTGAAACAATGAGAGTTTACCATAAAATTTTTTTTAAAGAATTTAATAAATCTTGAGTTACTAATTTAATAAAAACAGTTTCATATAAAATTCTTAAATATTTAATAAACAACAAAACTACAATTCTAACTGATTGAGGAATAACCATTTAATAATCCATAGAAGATGAAGAATACAATTATTTATTTTTCAATTTGTTTAGTTTCATATTTGCAACTGGGCATTCACAAGGAATTATTACCAGTACATATAAGTGGTTTTGATTAGTTGTTTAACACATCTATACTAACTTCTGTATATGCAAAAAAAGGAATGATAGTGCAAGAAAGTAAAAACTCTTAACAATTTAACCTAAAACAAAGGATGAGATTTGTCTGCAACATCAATTATGGTTTTGGGAATTCTTCAAAAATATTGTAGAGTCACTCGGGGAAATTTCGTGATTATTATTTAGTTGATTTTTATTCTTTTTTGTATTAACGTCATCATGACATCAGAGTTATTTTATTTCGTTATTTTGAGCCTAGGTTTACAAAAGAACTCATGTCCCTCGATGGTGCTAAATGTGTTGCTCAAATTGAATTTGATTTGGAAGGGAAATTTATAACATGAATAGCTAATGATTAACTGTGATTGTAAACTAAGACAGGTAGTTATTTATTGTTTTAACCATGTATAAAATGAGGAACATTGTTGAGAAATGTTAATAGATTTTATCTAGCTTCAATTACTGTTCACTTTTCTCTCCTTTACTTTACTTAGTATTTTTTGATTATGAAAATAATTGTTTAAGCTCAGCGACAATTTGGGAGTGCTTTCTGAAGGCACAGGGCGACACGTAGCTCCTGGCGATCATTAGATCTTCCCAGCCCAAATTGTGGACTCATTTTGTTACGGATATACAGGTACAGCTAAGGAAATAATAAACCTCCAGTTTGATATT
>CABFPE010000255.1:593610-618857 GCA_900660155.1 Hofstenia miamia
CCATTGGCTAGTAGCATGAATGTCTGGCAATTAACTATTATTTAGTGAACTGAGAACTAACAATGAAAATGAGATGTTTACTTTGCTATGAGATAGAAATTAATAAGTGAGACAAATAGGGTAGCACCATGCACTAGTCGAGCACTAAACTGTTTCTAAAGATTCCACTTTGGCTGGAAGCCATGTTAGTTGGTCATCTTGGAACAAACTATCTAAAGTATCAAATACTTGGATGAATTACCAATGTTTAGACTAGTTTATTTTCTCTTTATCTGTTTTCCCAGAATCGGGGCTGTTGTTTTCTATGTTAAACCTTCTGAAGAGTCAATCAGTTTCTAGTATAATTACAGCCCATGATTCTACAATATTATCTCAAGTGTCTAAAGTATTTAGGCTTGCATTTATTTTAATTTAATTAAAAATATAAAAATAAGATAGAGTGGAGGAAGTTCATTCTAAATTGCATAGCTATACACAAAGACACTATTGAGTATACTGATGCTCTCAAAAATATAAATTAATAAAATACAGTTATCAGATAAAGATGTACATACTGATCATTAACTTTGAAACCAACTAAATACAAATAGTAATTTTTAATTCTGATTTAATGGGCTCAAGCTCATCCTGGTGCATCAAGTTCCACTAAAAAGGATTAGATTCTTCTTCTCCATTACATTAGATATGTTTGTGGTTTCTCAGCTATGTTTGGCATAAAATGAACATATTAGTAAAAGAAACCCATAGTTCACAAAAGTTCTTTCCTTATCTGGGGGAATGTGATTTTATCTATGACAACTTTTGCAATATTCCTCAGAGTTATGTGCTGATCAGAAATGTGTCTTTCCAAATAGTCTACTGTTTTTCACATGATACAGTATTTCTCACCATTAACAGGTAAGTATGCTGAATGCAGAATTCATAGTGTTTTATATGATTTCTCTAATTGTTCAGTTATTGTTGTACTTGCTATTAAGTTAAATCCTTTTTCATTGATTACCTTGTCACCTTTTAGTACTTTTGTTACATATCTCTGGTAGCTGGTGCATTACATAGACTGAAGGGCATGCATAGCCATTCATATAATATAAATTCATTGTTTTCTATATCAGATTTCTTCATTGGAACCTTCCAATATGCCTTACATTGATCTAATTTTGTGAAATATGTGTTCCTGGTGGATAAGCATCCTTTTTCATAGTTGTATTTAATGTAGAATCACGGGTTGGAATTATAACTACACTAGCTAACTCATTGACACTGCAGAAGGTTGAAAGAGCAACCTCATAAGAGTAGCTCCATTTCCATTCAATAGAATTATTAAAACAAACATCTGTAATTCATCCAAGTAACTACGACTTTTTAGGTAAATTCCAAGATGACCAATTTGTATGGCATCCAGCCAAATTGCTGGCAAAAAGGAGAAGTGCTTAACCTTGGTGAATGGTGCTACCTTAGATGTCTCACATTTTATTATCTATCTCAAAAAATAAACATGTCATTTTCATTGTTATGTCTCAGCTCACTAAATAATAGCATGTAGTTACCATGCATTCATGCTAAACAACAGTATAATATCATCACAATGTAATCAGTTATAGGTGCATGTACATGTTGCATATAGAACAAGAGATTTATTATTTCCTTATACATATCTGTATCTGTAACCTAAATGGTCCACAATTTGGGATAGATGATCTGAAAGATCTCTAGAAGCTATGTGTTGCTCCAGTACTTTGAGGAAAGTACTCAAAAATTGTCACCTTAACTTACACAATTATTTGCATATCAAAAAACAACTAAGTAAAATTATAAAAGGTAAGTGGTAATTGAAGCTAGATAAAATCTATTAACTGTTCTTGACATTGTTGCCCAATTTATACAATTCAAGTTATTACCTGTCTTTGTTTACAATCAGAATCACAAGATAGTCATGTCATAAATTTCCCTCACAATTTAATTTGAGCAATACATCACCACTCAAGGGGACCTGAAAACAGCTTTCGCAAACTAAGCTAGAAATAAGGAAATATGTCATACTGACATCATTACAAAATTAAAAATATAGAATAATTCTCTTGAAATTTCCCTGAGTGACTCTACATTAACTTTAGCTTACTGAACTCTATGCATAATTGGAATTTATTACCTTGTTTTACCAACCTGGTAAATGATGTGTATGGACTTTTGTTTGGATGAAAAATATCATTATCAGATAGCTGGTTCATTGATTTTTCATATGTGTGTTTTAATTTTCTGTTACTTGTCTCATCTGCTAGCATACATGACCATTCACTGATAGTCACAATTTTATGTTCCTCTATTACTGCCTTTCCTACACTAATCTCACTGAAATTAAATGTGTTTTACTCTTTTCCAGGATTCTTTAATGTTTCCTGTATTGATCCATCTTTAGATATGTATAATCTTCATGCTTAATTGTTGGGATGCTTTACATGTCCCCTTTTGTGTGTTTGTTCTGATTCAGGTGATTTCATCAAATGTTCAAGTTATTATCAGTATAATATTTATTATTATTTTGTCACACTTTAAGTTCACTATCCTATTTGTTTCATTGAATATTGGAATTTGTGCAATTCCATTATAAATATTAAATATAATAGGTGGGATTGATATATGTGTTAAATTTATTCCTAAGCATCAATATATTATTATTTGATTACTTGTGATTATTAAATGATGTTTACATTTCTCCACAATTGGGGTAGTGTGTTTATTCAATTGATTTGATCTGTTGGTGTTTGCACATGCTTTGCAGTGCATTGACCCTATGCCAGGAATCAATTGTCACTCTGCATTCAGGATTGTGGTGCATTTGATCCCAACTGTAGATCTAGTATTGATTTCACTTTAATTACTTCTTCTTTCAAAGTTATTGTATTTTTGTGAATTCAGACAAACTGGTTAATTGCCATCCTTTAACTAGGTTGGGTATATGGTTAGGACATTTGTACTACTATTCCTTCATAATGCAATTTATTATTAATGCTTTCACCTAAATTGCACAAGATGAGAAATTCACTGAACTTAGGTTAATTTACTTAGCACTTAGGTTCACCACTTGCACCCAATAGTTAGGGCTTCTTACTTCTTAATCTAATTAGGGCTCTAGTCTTATACAACACTTCTAAAAGTTTATCTCTATTAGGTCTGCCAAGTGTGGCCATTCTTCCCTAACATGATCTCCTGTTTACTTTTAACTTTAATTAGGATAGGGTATAATAGCAGGAGGAGCTAGTTAATTTTGTAGCATCAGTCAATCCACACATCAACTTGAAACCCTCAATAAGATAGAATAGTAGAAATGCATGCTGATTTCTCACCAATGCCACATGGTGGTACACAGGATTTCAAGTACACATATTGTTTCTGAATTAACTATACTGCTGTCAGGGGAAAGTCTGATTTAAAAAATCCCATGTACAAGTATTGTTTTACAAGTATCCATGCCACTGTCAGAGGGATTTATCATAACTAAGAAGATGTTGAACCCTATAAAGAAGAGATGGAACCCTTTACAATTGGATTGCAGATGGAAATCTCAGTTCTTATTGCTGTAACAAAACCAGAAAAAATGAAATTTTTATACACACTATTGCAGAAAACCCTAACTACTTAACTAACTATTAGTTTTGACCAAACCAGCCAAAAACTAGAGCTCAGAAAACAAAAAATCCCTTGGAAAAACTACTCCTTTCCCACCAACACCTGAGGATAATTGCTTGCAAAAGGAACTCCTTGAAAGGATTGCATTTCTTGAAAAGCAATTCATAGAGATAAAGGAAAAATGTGAACCTTTGCAAATTGAAAACACTAGGTGATTTGATCAAATACATAAGGAAAACAAAAGCTTATGTGACAAAATAAAAGCATTAAATGATGAAAAGGACAAATTAGAAATGAACTGCATTCAACGAGAAAAGAAGAACTGCAATATCCTTCTCAAGTTCAATGCATTTGAAGACAAAAATTCACATCTCCAAAAGGAAATTCAATTATCAAACCAAAAAAAGGTTTAATCTCATACAAGCTAACACATAATTATTAAATCAAATCAATGACAGAAATGTCCAGAACATTCAGGTAACTTGAAACCTGATCTCACAAGAAGCAGAAAATGCAGCACTAAAAAAGGAAATCCAAGAAACAAAAACTCAAGTAACCAAATTGCAATTATATGAAAATGTAACAACTTCTAAGATTGCTAGAATGCCTGATCCAAATGAACAAAACTTAGGACATCATGTTCATCAGTCCCCTACCACTTTTAAAAATCATTTCTAACATTTTAAAATAATCACCATTGACTATATTTTACCAAAAAGAGATCATTCCCCTAAAGAAGATATTGATAATCCTATAATCAGACAATTAAATAACAAACTTGATATAATTAGTAAAAAATTACAAAACGTAGAAAATTCTACTTGAAATAAAAAACATTCTGTTCAAAATTATCCCCATTAGCCCTTGATGACCATCTTAAATTGAGCATGCAACCACAAAAATTTTTGGGTAAACCAACAGTATATCACCAACATTTGAGGAATGATTTTTCTCATACAGCAAAACCTATTAGTACAAAGAGCTGGCCAGGAACCTGGACTTACACAGTTCCCAAGTTTCTTAACTGGCAAAGTCTACAATTATTACCTCTTTTTGGATACTACCACTAAGTCAGATTATTGTTTGCTTATTCAAAACTTTCAAGACCATGCAATCAATATATTATACTAAACAATACCACCTACAAAAAAGATGACAATATAGTCAAATGCCTTTATCAACAGAGTAGAGCATCAAATGAGTATTCTTCCCAAGATTTATTTACTTATATACTGTTGATTCACTGCCTATTTGAACAAAAATGTTGTGCTGAGGATAAATTACCAACTTTCATCAATAAGCCATCAAAGCTAAGCTGCAAATCAACAATTACACTAAAATTGCAAATCAAATTAAATTTGGCAATAGTTCATCCTCATTTACTATTAGGACATCCAAACCAACTGCAAAAAATCAAACTATCCCTAACAAGGCAAATTCTAAACAAGATTAATCATGTGATAAGTCAACAAAGTTTATTGCTAGAAATGTGGACATAAAGGACATAATAGTCCTAACTGTACAAAAACTGTAACCTAATTGCTGACTGCAGTTGCTATTATACAAATGATAGCAATATCTATGAATCTAGTACTGAAAATGAAGACACTTTAAATGAATATGAGCACTGACACTCAGCCACACACAACTGATCCCTATAACTACAGCATTGAATAAGAACACCATTCTACCTAATAACAATGAATGAGATCATTATCCAAGCAATGGTAGATACTGGAGCATCTGTTTCTATAATTGCAAATACTTGTGAAACTAGAATTTGAATTACTAGAGAAAATATCAAATCACACAATCATCACCTCATCAACACTTCTGGCAATTATCTCAACACTAAAGGGCTTATCAAATTGCTAGAATTTATAATCACCAACAACAAACTCATTTATGACATGCTTATTGTTGATACAACAAACCACACTCTATGATATAAGCTTATTTTGGGTAAATATTTTTTTGAGAAATATGCTTGCATAATTAATTTTCAAGATAAAACACTAACAATAGATCTCACAATCCATTCAGACATTGTTATTGATAATCAGCAAGGATTAAATTCAAAAAAAGTTGTCATCCTAGTCTCAATTTTAAAGAGTTGAAACAATAAGGTAACCACTGATATTTAAAAAAAGTCACTATTTGAAAACCATAACACCAATAAATGTAAAAATCTTTGCATCACCAGTTGTTACAATAGTAAAAAACAAACTAAAACCTATTCTATTTTTAGAGATACCAGATAAGATAACCAAACAGGGAAAATGTAAATTCCAATAATTAATCAGGAGACACATCAACATTTAACCTCTGAACAATGTACACATTTAATCTCTATATTGAAAAACCATTCATCAATATTCAACTTAACCACCATTAGTGTCAACAAAAGCATTGCATTGAGACAACACATTCCAGACCAATTCAACAACCTGTACATCCAGTACCAGAACATCTCAAATGGGAATATTCCAAAATCATAACTGAACTATTAAACCATGGAATAATACAACCATCTAAATGTCCTTACACATCCCCAACATTTTTTATATAACAAAATGACAAATATCACCTTTGCATTGATTTTTGAAAGTTAAATGATATCACAAAAGAAGATGCCCATCCATTACCATACAATAAAATATTATATACTACATGCCAAAATTCATTCTTCACCATGCTTAATCTCTTTAGGTATATTGGGAATTTTCAATGCAAAATTCTGATATTGAAAAACCACTTTTATTAAACCATATGGAATTTTTGAATCGTTTTACATGGCTATGGACTATGTAATTCATCTGCCACATTTCAACTCTATGTAACCAAAGTATTACAATCATCAAACAATAATGTAGAAAATTCAATCACTGCTTATATCAATGATATACTAGTTGCATCTAAAACTGTTGACAAACACATCTATAAATTAGATAGAATACAAAATTAACTAAAATAATCTTGACTAAAAGTAAACATGAAAAATGTTATCTATTACAAACATCAGTAATCTTCTTAGGCAGAAAAATTGAAAACAACAGAGAATAAGTATAAAAGAAGACATGCAAGCTACAATTGATATAATCACACCTCCTAACAATAAAAATGATCTCCAATGTATTTTAGGCTTCTTTAATTATTATCAAGTTTTTTTTCTAAATATATTTGACAAAACCATTAACATGTCTAACTTATTAAAAAATAAACACACTTTTGAGTGGTCATGGCAAAATAAAAACAAACAAATTGAAAACAGAATTAAAGAAATTGCAAGCTTTAATACACCAGATTTTTCTAAAGAATTCATTGTTGACTGTGATGCCAGTTCTATCACCATAGGAGCAACCCTAAGTCAATTCATTAACAGAATCAAATCACTGAAACAATTTTTTCAGCAGAAAATTTAAATCATCCAAACTCAATTATGGTTCTAAGAAAGTAGTGTAGAATCACAGGGTGTAGTGTCTACTCCAGCAGTACTGAGAAACTCAAAGGTTAAATCAAAGGTTGCAGAGGCTATCATTGTAGAGAGTGACCCATGTTCCAGCAAAAGAAAGAACATTGGTGGTTCACTGATTCAATAGAGAAAAACAGAAACTATCCACTAAGAACATATTTCCTGCAGCAACTAATTCACATGGCATCACACTTAAGCCATATCCATGAAGCCATCTTTACTTGCCAAGGTGCTAATTGTGTGTTGCAAGTATTAATTTCTAGCTCAAATAAACAAGTTAGCTCAGAGTTCTATTATCTGAGCTCATGTAAATAAATAATAAAACAAAAGGCATGTAATTACCATGCATTCACATTTGCCAACAGCATATAATATCTGCAGTGTGTTGTTATTAAGTGCATGTATGAGAATGAAATGATCAAATTAAAAGATGTTATTCCCTACACATATATGTAGCTGTAACCTAAAGTGACCATGATTTGGGCTGCCAACTGGTAAGGAGCTAGTTGTTGCCCCAGACACAGTGCAGTGTCTCCCAAATTGTTGCCAGATCTTAAGCAAGATTTATTATACAAAAATCCATAATGACCTAAAAGGGGTTAGTGTAGAGTCACTCAGGACCCTTTTTATTTTTATTTATTAGGCACTCTCTAATTATTTAATGCTATTACCATCATTTATTTTGTGATTTCTTTTAATTTTTATTACTTTGAACTTAGTTTTCAAATTTAGTGAAATTCTCCCCTCAATTTAGGATTATGTGTTATTGCTTGTTTAATTTGTTAGGGAAAAGTGAATTTTGTAAAAACAGTAAATATTTACCTTTTTCTGTATAAAATAGGGAACTTATTGTAATCAAACATCAAATAAATCTCATTCTCACTGGATAATGTTTGCTCTTTTATTTTCTATTATACTGCTAACCTTTTTAAATTCAGTATTGATATGATAATAAACTTGTAAGATCTGGCAATAATGTTGGAGGAACTCTTCTGTGCCTGGGGCAATAACTCGCTTCTTGACAGATGTGAGCCCATATTGTGGTCACTTTAAGGCTATGTGCACACATAGGGAATAAAAGAACTACTAATTTGGTCAATTGTACATGCACATAATATCACACAATGCAAATATATTATGCTGTTGGCATATGCAAAAATATGGTAATTACACATTATTACTATCTATTACATGAGCTGAGATAACAAGAACAATGAGCTAAATTTGTTTTATTGAGCTAAAAATTAAAACTTGAGACATACAATTAGCACCTTGGATGGTAAGGATGGATTCTAATGATTTGACTTCTGTGAGATGCCATGTAAATTGGTTGCTAGCTGAAATGCCTTCTTGGAAATGGTATTGGTTCTATTTTCTACAGTGAAATTGGCAAACTACCAATCTTTATTTGTTTTGTTAGAGTACAGGCTGCTCTCAGCAATGGTAATTCTTCACAACCTTGTACTGCTGAAGCTGCTAGACACGCCCATGATTCTACATTAGCATATAAATAAATCAAAAAAGATCAAACACAATTGAAGTGAGACAAATTATATTGTGCAATCACTACAGTTCTCTCACATATTTATAACAATTTCATCAAATTATTTCATGTTACATGTTTACAAAACTTTGCATGAATTTCCCTCACAAATTAAATAAGCAATAACATGTATGACTCAGATTGAGGGGACAATAATAAAATGATCATAAAACTGCACTCAAACATACAAAGAATTAAACAATAATAAATTGATAAATTGATAGCAACAATCATTTCATCATGATGACATAATCACTAAACTTGAGTGCCAAAATAATCAGATATAATTAAAATAGGGGGCCTGAGTGACTGTACATGCCCCCCATTGCACAGTTAAGTTTGTGGTAACAGTTGGACAGTGGGACCTGATAAGAATTGAACGTCTTTTTTGTTTGGATAATTCCTAAATGACCTTCTGGAATAGCAAGATGATTATTTTGACTCTTTACATATAATAGACCCTTCTCTGTTGTTGTCCAATTGTATTGGTTATAATATCTAATCGCCATTGGTGAAAGAGGAAAGAAGGGGTCCTTCATTCTTTTCATAATATCAGATAAGATGAGATCATTTTGTTGATGTTTAATAATTTCTTCCTCAGATATTTCTTCACGGATTAAAATTGGCAAAATTTCTTTACCATTTCAATTGGCATTTATTTCGGGAATTAATTCATACTCAGTGTGTGGTATGAATGCAAAGGGGATTTTCTCCCCAGCCGGCTTTTTCAAATCCCTTTCATAGCTTGGCAATGCTGTCCAATAATCGGCATTCAAATGTAAATGTCCAGGGCGATGTTTGATAGAAAAGGAGAAGTCATTTAGATATTCTATCCATCTGGCTACTATGTTGGACCTATCTCCTGAGAATTTCTTAAGCCAGGCTAGTGTGCTGTTGTTGGTGCACACAATGAATTTTCTACCTAAGATAAAATACAGAAACTTCTTTAGTGACTCTACTAACACTAGCATTTCACATTTGGTTGCACTGTAATTTTTTTCAGCAGCTCGGAATTTTCTACTAAAATACTGAACTGGACATTCAACTCCATTTATCTCTTGGCTCAATACGCCACTAATTGTGACAGCGCTTGCATCACAATCAACAATGAACTCTTTTGTGTAATCTGGGGTGTTCAATGACGGTATCTTTTGCAATTTGGTTTTGATCCCTTCTAACGCCTCCTGCTCAGTCCAAGTCCATTTAAACTCATGGGATTTTTTAAGTAATTGAGTGATAGACTTTGTTTTCTCGGCCAAATCTGGGAGGAACATTCCATAGTAATTCAGAAATCCCATTAGCCTCTGCACATCTTTTCTGCTCCAGGGTGTCTCAATTCGCTCTAAAAACTGCTTTGCATTGGTTTTTATTGAGATTCGTCCATGCTCAATCACCCTGTCGAGAAAGGTGACTTTAATCTGTGCTAAAGAGCATTTATTCCCATTCACCTTGAGACCAGCTTTCTGCAACAATTCCAAAGTTCTATGTAATTTCTCAAGATATTCATCAAAAGTGTCGCTGGCTACAAGAATATCATCTATATACACGGAAATCCCAGGTTTAAGAATATTAGAATCATTAGTTAAGACCTTGGTGACATTGCAGGAGCATTGCATAACCTGAATGCCATATATTTCCATTCGTATAAGCCATAGGGCGTAATGAATGCGGTCTTTGGAATATCAGATGGACGCATCAGTACTTGCCAATAGGCTTTACAGAGATTGAGGCAAGAGAAAAACTTATATTTACTGGCGTCATATAGCAGATCCTCGATTTGAGGTAGTGGGTAAGCATCTTTGATCATAATGTCGCTCAGTTTTCAAAAATCAATACAGAGCCTGTACTTTTCCCCTTGTCTAATAAACACAGTGGGGGCTGCATAGGGACTATTACTTCCCTGAATTATTCCGCTCTCTATTAAATCTTTTAGAATTTTCTCATATTCTGCTTTTAGGTTTTCTGGAACTCAACGGACAGGTAGTCGAATTGGTTTCTCTTGCTTTACCTCAATCGCATGTTCTTCTCCAATCGCCTGCCCCACACTGATTGTACCATAATTAAACACTTCACTCTTGCTCTGCAGTATAGAAATAAGTGACTTCTTCTCGCTATCCTTTAGATGTGAATGGGTCTCGTTATTCACAGTGGGGATCTTAACAGTAGGCAACTCTTCGAGATCGTGGATGGCAGTACATATGGATAAACAGGAGGTCTCAACACTTTCAACCCAAACTGGCACGCTGATTATCTGGAGATCAGATTCTTTAAATCGCGCCAGATGTGTTGATCTGTTAAGAATAGTGACATAGGTTTTTCCTGAACTTACTTTACATAAGTCGGGTGAAAAGGAGATGCCTTTGATGTATTTGCCTCTTTGGCCCACTATCATCACATCTCCATTCATTTCTGAATTAGAAAACACAGCTACTCAGGTCCAGTGCTTAGCTTCTAAGTAGACAGGCTCTTTCAAATCAAACACAACTTCCCGTTCAGGAATTGTAGCTAGCTGCGTTGCATCTTGATCCTTTATAGATATCGTGTTATTTTTATAATTGATCACACATGAGTTTTGCTCCAGAAAGTCATTACCCAAAATCAAATCATAGGGAAGTTGATGATTAGCAGTATCGATGACAATAAGATCTACTCCAAATTGTTTGGCACGAATCTTCAACATGGCATTTTTTAATTTCCCTTTCAATGAAATTAAATTTCCTGACGCATCAATGAGTTTAACGTTGGATGAGGAATTGAGTGAGTCACGGGTAAAGCAAATGTCTTTGCAGCATTCATCACTTATGATTGACGCAGCAGCTCCGGTGTTGATAGTGGCATTAATAATTCGTCCATTCATTTCCACAGGAATTAGGTTCTTCCTTATCATATTAGTGATTACCAATACATCCCATGTGCGTTTTGAAGGAGTTGGCGCTCCATTTAATTTAAATGTGGTGACTTGTTTTCTGTCCCATCTACTAATAATGTATCGGTAGAGGATGCAGCAGGCTCATCAACTGAGAAACCCTCACCTTCAGCAACAATTTGAATCTTTGCTTTACAATTAGATTTAAAATGCCCTTTCTCGCCACAGCAGAAACACCTCACTGAAGCCATGTTGAAATCTTTCTTCAAAATGGTCTTCTTAGGCTCCTGTCTTACATTGGTTCCAGATAATTCATAAAGATCTTTATCAATTCGATTAGAGTTATAAATCATGTATACTACACTAATCGCCTTTCGTATGATATCATGCAAACTCTCCTCTGGGTTGCATTTCATTTCCAGGCACTACGGATAGAAGGAGGGAACCCTCTGCAAGTATAGGAGAAGAGGTCATGCTGAGAGTATTCAGGAGACAAACTACTTAATTGAACAAGTCTTTCAACTTGCGTAATGTAATTACAAATATCGTCACCTCTCTTGAAAGACATATCACAAAGCAAAGTCTTGTATTGGTGTTTTATATGAGGAGCCCTGTAGTGATCCTAAAAAAATCCAACTAACAGTTGATAGTCAGTCTTGATATTCCGATCCAACATCATGTATTGATTGTATGCTAGCCCACTCAAATACAGTGGAAATTGTCTTCTTGAGATGTTTTATATTGTTTCATGTGAAGTTCGAACAAAAAAAACCACTCCTCAAAGGATTGTGAAACTGCATCGATTTGTCCCGTGAATTTAGGTAAAACTGAATGTTTACTGTGCACTGGTATTTGTCCGGGAGTCTCAAAAGGGAGAATTGAACGACAAAATCAGGGTCGCTTATCTGAGGTGGTACCATTTAGCGGACTCAGAGCATCAGACATATGTTCCTTTGAGGTAGTTAATGCAGAAGCGCAAGGTGGCTGCACATGAATGGGAGGAATGAAATCTCTATCTCTCGGAGGAGTAGCAACTGTGGCAATGGATGCTTGCATAAATGTAGGATTAGATGACACAAACGAATTGATGCAAGATGACACTGAAGTGGGGGAAATCATCTTACTTTCATCACACTGTGAAGGTATTGGTGCATTCAAAAGAACAGGGGTTGAATTTCTACCTCCTTCAGATCGAATCATCTGGGCAAATTGATCAGTGATCTTCTCGGCCAAATCCCCTAAAGCTTCATTTAATGTAGCATGAGTAACAAATTCATCAACTGGGAATTTCAAGAGGTTAGCCTCTTCCGACTTAGCCATCTGGGTTTTTAACTCGTGAATTTGTAATTCCAAGGCAACAGTTGATTCTAGCATTCGCATTTCCATCTTCTGGTATGCAACATGTTGAGTATTAAGTTTGGCTTGGAGAGATTCGACCTGACACTCACTATCCATTCTCATAGCTACTTGCTGTGATAATGCGTCTTTCAGATGCTCAATTTCCATCTGTTGAGTATCAAAACGTGGCAAGGAGTTCATCACATTGTCACCATGATTATCGGGACGAAATGGAATGGGAGGAGCATTTTGCATATTCAAGACTCTGCAAAGCCGTCGCTGGATGTTGGGGCTGCTAGTACCCTCTCATGGATATGGACTAGTTGATGCCAGATGATCTTGATGTTTAGCCGTTTGGGTAGGAGAAGTCAGAGGACAGAAATTTAACAATGATCCAACAGTGCAAGGGGCAACGTCCTGGTTGCCAACGCTTACACAGGGGACACTCAGAGGAGTCCCAAAAGTAGGAGAATAAGTAACTGTACGATTTGAATCCATTAATCTACAAGAAAAATAACAAGAAATAATAACTATGATAATGGACATCTGGGAGCACTTCCCAACTATAGAAGAAACACACAGCTCATAAAAATCACATAATCCAAACCCAAATGTGGGATTACAGCAGCGCTTGGTAATAAATCCAACACATAAAGCACTGAGACAAAAAGCAGAATTGTAAAAAGTAAAACACAAACATAAACTAAGCAGAACACTTAAAAATCGTGATTGCCCTTCCAATGGAGAGAAGAAGGATCTGTATACATCAGTTGGTAGATTTGCACTGAAATCCAATTGCCGTCAGGGGAAACAACTATCCCAGCTGACGAGCACCAAAGCTAAACCAAAACCAAATCCAAACCATCAAAAGAGACAACCGAGAATATGTTGTTATCAGGTCAGCGACCTGTCATGGTTGCCATGTAGAATTGCAGGCTGTAATTATACTAGAAAACTACTTGACTCTGCAGAAGGTTTAACATAAAAAATTACTTGACTCTGCAGAAGGTTTAACATAAGAAATGACAGCCCTGATTCTGGGAAAACAGGTAAAGAAAAAACAAACTAATATAAACATTGGTAACTCATCCAAGTATTCAATACTTTAGGTAATTCCAAGATGACCAACTCACATGGCTTCCAGCCAAAGCAAAGTCTTCAGAAACAGTTTAGTGCTCAACTTAGTGCATGGTGCTACCCTATTTGTCTCACTTATTAATTTCTATCTCATAAAAATTAACACCTCATTTTCATTGTTAGTTCTCAGCTCACTAAATAATAGTCTGTAATTGCCAGACATTCATGCTAGCCAATGGCATGGTATCATCACAGTGTCATAAAATATAAGTGCATGTACATGTTGAATATCAAACAAAAGGTTTATTATTTCCTTAGCTGTACCTGTATCCATAACTTAATGAGTCCACAATTTGGGCTGGGAAGATCTGTTGATCACCAGGAGCTACGTATAGAGAGAAAAGTAAACAGTAATTGAAGCTAGATAAAATCTATTAACCATTCTCGACATTGTTACTCAATTTATACACCTTCAAAATACTAAATTATTACCTGTCTTTGTTTACAATTGAAATTAAGCATTAGCTATTCATGTTTTCAATTTCCCTCTCAAATTAAATTTGAGCAACATGTTTTAGCACCATAGAGAGGACATAACTAGCTTTTGTAAATCTAATCTCAAAATTAATGTGACGTCAGAATGACGTTAATACAATTGAAAATAAAATGAATAATAATCACAAAAATTCCCTGAGTGACTCTACATTAAGGTCTCAACAATCATTTTGTCATGATGATGTAATCACTAAACTAGAGTGCCAAAAGAATCAGAAATAATTAAAATAGGGGCCCTGAGTGACTCTACACCATTAGTGTTTGTTTTCACCTCCTGTTTATTTCATACTTCACATCTAGCACACATAAGCTTACCAGTATCATCACTCTCTTTGTGTTTATTCCTATTTGATCATATATAATTGTTGTCTTTGTCTCTGTTTATTGTTTGATTTAAATTGGCTTATTAGCAGTTGCACATTTTAGTTTGAAATAGACTGTTTCCTCAGATTTGATCTCACTTGATGTTGACAGCATTTCTTCTTTAACTTTGATAATTTGTTTCCAAAAATTGATTATGCAGTTATGGCTTTTCAGAAAATCACTCCCCAGAATGACTTTGTACATTAGTGAGTCCTCAGTGTATCAATTACTCTTAGGGTATGTAGAAAGACTGTAAGTGTTATTTTGAGGTTAACTTTCTCTAGACTTCATTTTGTATCCATGTAATTGCCTGATGCATTAATAAGTCTGTGTTTTGCTTTTCCCATTGACTCCCCTTGGTATCCACTTTTTTGTGCACTCTTCTGTAGTTAATGATATTGCATCACCCATATCAACCAAGACTTTCAGTACTGCCCTATTTATTGCTATGGGTATTACATTGGTTTCCTACAGGTTTGTTAAAACCAAGGTGGGTGCTTGGTTTATGGAAGATGGTGCTCCCCTTAGTTTGACTAGTTCTTCTAATTCAGACAAATCATCCTCATCATAGAAGCATTCACCATCATATATTGCATTTATTCATTTACAGCAGTACTTCTTTTGATGGCCTTTCAGAGTCATTGTGGCATTGGGTATTAGTTTCTCATAGAGCTTTTATTGTGCCATCTTTGGTTCTTACTTTTGTTATTCCTGGCCACATATTCTTCTCTTTAGTCTTCACCTTGGCTGTCTCTATTTTCAAATGTTGAGCTTTTCTACATTATCCTCAGATTCTTGATTATTCTTTGACTGTGTTATTATTTTACAACATGATGTTCAGTGACAGTGCTTTGCTTACCAGGATTTCTAGGGTTAGGATGAGGCCTAAAATTCACATATCAGTTCACCTAGAAATCCTTTGCAAATGTGTGAAAAAAGGTCATACTTGCTGTAGGAATTTTGCCTTGAGCTCAGTTTAAGCATTTTTTCTACTTGCTACATATATGTATGAAGATCATCAAATCTATTACTTGAAGGTTCTGCAGGTGTAATTTATATTGAATTTTGAAACATTAATTTCCATAATATGAATTGAAGTCTCCTATCAACAGCTCATAGCTGCCTTTTGTTATGATATCTAGCATTAGATAATGTTGGTACACTACCCCATCTAAATATTGGGAATCTGTTCAACTCAAATATCAATAGCCATTTATTGAAATTCTATGTGAATGTATTTGTTCTTTCTCTGAATTTTGTCATTGGAGCTATGTAAGTGACCATATCATTTTGAATGTGTTGGCTCAATTTTAAAATTGTAAAATGTTTGTCAGCTACTAATGCACTCAATCAGTTCAATAGTTTCCCTTTGGTTTCATCCATTTCCAATTGATTGTAGCTGTATTTTGAATGATATGTGTGTTCTGCTCTAATTGGGGTTCCACCTACTTTTGAAAAGTGTGATCAGTAATAGTAATGACTGGCTAATGATTTGGTTTTTCTCTCTATTTATCTTCCTGTAGCTGTACCATTTCCAGTCTCAGTGACCTTGTTTTTCCATCAAGTAGTTTGTTTTCATTGCTTAGCATTTCTATTTTCCCATTTAATTGTTCAATGATGTCTCCTGACAATTTTTAATCTGTTGGTAATGATTGGGGTATTTGGGTTGTAAATGCTGTTTCTTCAGGCAACTGTAATATTGGTTCAAGGGTCAACAATCAGGGGAGGTACTATTATGAATATCAGACTGGTTCATATATAGGGCATTTTCTCAGTATGTTCTGTGATCTTGCAGTCTTTGTTTGCATTAGTCAATTTTTATTGTTTCTACTTCTCATGTTTACCATTTTTGCTTTCTGTGGTGATGATGGTGCTTTTTGTCAATTTATATGATAAGGTGGTTACTGAGATAATACAATTTAATCTGTTGAGTGATTTACAGAAATGCCTTTCTGTTAGTGCTTCATTAAACAGGCTGTGGTCATATCCAAGCTTTTTGTGAGTGGTGGGATAAAATTTCCTTGATAGGTCCATATTGCAAATACTATCCTAATGCCTCCAAACCCAAATTGTTGGTAAAAAAATCAGTTTTGCATTTTGGAGAAAGAATATTTGCAATAATTGACATACAAATCAGCACAGAATGAACACAAATTCTTTGTTCAGTAGTAGGAAGACAAGACTTCATTGCTAAATATGTCACAGATAAAGTATCAGAATGATGCAGAGAACTACAAACCTTAATCAATATCACAGAAACAGAACCCCTTTATTTTGTCTGACTAGAAGGCTATCCTGCAAGTAGACATTTCTAGTCCACATGGCACCTCAGATAGATGATCATGTTGTGAATGTGGAATGGAAATTCCAAATTTTGCAAATCAATACATGGACTCATGTGCAATCTGTAATCAACTTGTTCAGGGAATAGTTAAAGGAAACAATAAAAGCATAATTGAAATAACTGAAATTCAATCAACCATCAAACAAGAGAGAAAGAAACTGAAAACATATTAACAATACAATTGCTATGAAAAAATTAGAAAAGAATCAAATGAAACTTTAAAAAGATCCCTTCAACTTGCAGCAGAAAAGGTGCTTAGTCTTGGCTGACACTACTATCTGTGAAATCAGAAGGCTTCTGCTTGTCAGAATCAAGGTTTAGAGATGCATTATCCCTTTGGTTTGCTGTCACACCTGAACATATATATATATACCATCTAGATGTGTATGTGAATCTGGTCTCACAGTTGAACTTGCACTATCATGTCCAAATGGAGTATTCCCAATTGTGAGACACAATGAGCTCCATGATTTGTTTGCAACATTTTTGACAGAAGTCTGCCACAATATATCAATTCAGCATGAGATGCAGCCAGTTGACAGATCACTAAAATCTGGAAGTAATGTTCAAAACAATGCTAGGCTTGATATCTCTGCCAGTGGAGTATGGCATGGTTCCTTTGAAAAATCCATGTTTGATATGTGTGTATTCAACTCATTATGCAAATCAAACCAAGGTGATATTGAAGACATCTAAAAAAAATGAACAGGAAGAGAAACACCAGTATGCATCCAGAGTAATTGAAATTGAAAGAGCTTCATTCAGTCCCTTTGATTGTGATTGCAACAACTGGTGGTCAAGCTCCAGAAACCAGAGTCTTGATAAAGTGATTGGCCATACTGTTAGATGATAAATTAAACTTACATAATCATCATACTATAAAATGGATCAGAAATATGAGCCTCTAATAGAGCATTGGATCCATTTGCCATAGATTCAACATCATAAATAACAAACTAAGTTTATTGTAGAAATAATCATAGAATTCTATTTAGTCAAATATTTACATTGTTCTTTCTTAACAAATGATCTATTAGCAACAGATGCAATATCTGGTTGGTACGAAATCTTGAAATTGACATAGGGAACCTTGACATTGACATAGCAAACCATTATGACAATATGAACAAAAATTTAGCATGAATGAGGTATGAAGATTAATAACATTAGATGGGTCATTTAAAATTTTCATATATTTACATTAAAATATTTATCTGAGTCTTTGCTTTGAAATCAAGTATAATATTTTATTATTTAGTTTAGATTACAACTCAATAAACAACTGCTAAAACTAAATTTTGGTGTCTCTTTTGATATAATTGATACATATACCTCATTCATGCTAAATTTTTTGTTCATATTGTCATAATGATTTGCTATGTCAATCTCAAGGTTCCCTATGTTGGTTTCAAGATTTCATATGTTGATAAAAAGTACCAACCACAATATCTTTTCACAATAATTATTTTAATTTTTGTACCACCACTTTTGATTGATTTGTAGATATTTTTAATTTTGATTTGATAATAATCATTTTTTTATCTCTGTTTATGCTCAATTGTCACTGATGATAGAGAATGTTTCCATGTGGATGATTTGGTAATTAGTGTCAATATCAGTTATTCATAGAATGTGAAATCCATCCTTGATCATCAATGTTTCCTAATGAAGTGGTGCAAGTTCTCACAGACAATTAAACATTTCACCTCTGTTAATTGCTTTATTAGATATGTAATAGAATATAATATATGTTAAACATTCTTTACATTACTAGAATTGATATGCAATTTATTAACAATCAAAAAAGAGAAGGAGAGGAAGCTCTTGTAGTTGATTAACCTTGTATTTAATTAAAAATACATGTAAACATGTAGGAAGTACTGATTGCAGGTACATCTCTTCTCTTTGTGCATAGGCAATTTTGATGTGGAGCACTTTGATTGTATGAAAGATTAGCATATAATGAAACATTAGTAATATCCTATTAATATCCATAATAATGTTTTTATTAATCACTCATTAAACAACCTTTAAACTGAATTTAATCATGCTATGCATTGAAAGTCAATTTTTAGATTTTACAACTTTAGAATTAATCAATTATCCATCAATTTCTTATGCATTGACCTCTGATTTGGTTTAGTATGCACTTCAGATAGTGAAACACCACCATGATTGCTAAATAGAAAATTTGCTAGAAATGAATATAACAGTACTTCACTTAAAAACAATGTAATATATTAAGACTGTTCTACAATAAGAATTTAATGATACTAATTTGGTTTTGCATGGTTAATTCTTCACAAGTATACTAAAATCATTTATAGGTTTGCTGCTAAATTTCTGTTCAATCAGACAATCACTATTAAATCAAATTATTTCAGCCAAATGGATTCTTTTCATATATTTTTGGCAACTGACTTCCTGAGGTTTAAGTTTGAAAATTCTCCATGGAGGTTTGAATTTGTTGTATGAAATTGGGTTTGAATTTTAATATATACCCCTTTTTAATGTAGTATCTGAATATATTAATTAAAAATTAATTGGACTGGATAAATGACGTAGTGAGTCATGAAGTAATTTAAGTCAGGGTACATGACATTAGCCCACTATTACATTCGCCCAAGCAGGACTTTCACCCACTACGATGTTTGCCCACTAGCATCTCATTGGCTAAATTTTCAACTAGTTAACTAGTTGTATTTCATAGAATTTTCTTTCTCTGAGGGTGCTTATTGAATAGTCACTGTGCTGAGGCAATGAAGTGCAAAGATGTTGTGGGTTCTTTATAGCATTGAATAACTTGCTATCAGAATTTAATATAATTTCTCTAAATGGCTCGAAATTACGAATAATCCCAAAGTGCACAGCTTTAAATGATATCCTACCATCAAAAGTATTATCTACTTGTGTAACACACAGTATATGTGGAGACTTGTGATCTCTCGAATTACAGCATATAATAACAATGGAAACTTTATAAGAAATTACATTTAACTTAGTGGTCAATACTATTGGACATTTTTTTTTGTTATTCATGCAAGCGACATTTTCAATTGATCAATCATGCATTTTAATGCATAATTTGAAAAAATTATTCAGAATCTACTGTTTGATTAATAATCTGTGTTCTCAATTCTCATTAGGGTAATTTAAGTCTTTTACTACCAATACTACCTACAAATAAAAAGAGGTATAATATGGCCAATAAAAGCATATTGGCGAACGTTCTTTTGGGCGAACATCCCATTAGGCGAACGCTGTTTTGGGTGAAAGTACTGTAGACCATTTAAATCTGGGAGTGCAAAAAGGGTAGATGTTTAAATGTACCCACTACCCATAAATATTAGGTGGTGAAGAGATTGGTTGGGAGGGTTTGAGGAGTTCCTCTGTCTCCAGGGTGGCCACGGGGAGGCTCTCTACTTGACCCCCAAAAGAGCTAGATGCAAGCCGTGTCCTATATATCGGTATTTTTGTACTCTATTCGAATTTTGACAAATAAAAAAGGTCTGAAGCGTCCTATATATCAGTTTTCATACTCTAATAGAATTTTGAGAAATAAAAAAGATCTTAAACGCTTAAACACAAACAAACTACGGCAAAAACTATCTTTTCGTAATAACAGATTTAATAAATGAATAAACAATTCAACAGGTAAGAATTTTTATTAACATGCGGTTTTGCAAAAAAATGCGCGAAATTCTTGTGAAGGAGAAGAGTCTCTCCGGGTCAGAACTCATTGGCTTGGAAATTTCAGGTAATCCATAATGTCAAACTCCTGGTCGTGTTCCCCATTATCAAATTTATCGTAGTTCAACAGATTGTCACCCGCATATTCATGATCCATACTGACATATTTTCGATTTTTGAATAGAATTCTCCACGTCCGTCCAGGTTTGCATAAACAACACTGTTCTGGTTTATTCACTTATTCAGATCAGACTCGATTGCAAATTTAAGAGACTGTTACATTCCGGCGACATGTTTAAGGAACGTGATTGTTTTCCTGGCATCATTGACATCTGCATCCGTATTTTGAAAACGTAGAGTACACTGCTAGAGCATAAATGATATAAATATTGTAATAATAATAATGTATAATACTAATGTATATTAGTGGCAGTGTAATAGCAGTAATATATTACCTGGAAAGGTTTCAGTATGCTTATAATAGTTGACAGCCTCGACCAGTTGAAATTTTAATTCAATTGACATAACCGCCAACAGAACTGACTTGAACTCCTGAAATCGTTCTAACGTACTTAAAAGTGAATTCCAACGGGTCATATTCTCAACAACTACTCTTAGTTCTGGTTGACCAAATGTCTTTTGAATTGCAATAATTTTATCTTGTAGGGATGACATGCGGTGAATTTTCGACGTTATTTGTCTCGCAGTTTCAGTAACATCACAGAATTTAACCACATTTTCAGAATGGCTGTCCTCACTCTGAGGAATGATAAGCTCATCTGCCATTTCGAAAACATCATCTGTTAATCCATTGACAAATGGATTGAACAAATTGAGAGTACGACACGCTGTTTGCACATCTGAGCCACAATCTGTTATTGCAAGATGAATGTCATTTACTACTAGGCCATAATATTCCAACAAGTTTTTAATCATTGTCGCCTCCGCAAAATCCAGCAAATGGCAAAAAACCCAGCATTAAACTTTTTCTGTCAATGTATGTATATATATATGTATACCCAACAACTTCTTATTATCCACAGAAGTCCACTTATCAAACGATATTGATAGCATTTGACTGCTGTCCCGCCTGAGGATTATTCCTTTTACTATATCAATCAACGATTCGTGCTGGGATTTCAGTTCTTCATTCAACGAGGTCTATTTTACTTTCATGAATCCCATCCTGTGGTACCACGTTTGAAACACTTCACAATTTACAGCCTTCGTAATTATAATCTTGTGCATGTATACGGTGTTTGTGATCTCTCTAAACCCTTCTTCGACTCGTGCATTGGTCATTTCACAAAATTAATTACATTTTGGTTACCATGTTGTTTCGCAGGTCTTTTTTTCCACAGAGAAACTTGTCTCTGCTGGTACTCGTGCCACTATTTTTAGCGCATAATACAGTATCACATTTCAAACATTTTCTTCCATCTTTCTTACGGCCATCCCGAAATTCCACCTAGAAATTATGATCTAACTTAATCTTCTTCCACTCTACCCTCACCATTACCTCAACCCGTTACCACAGACAGACATCTGAACANTCCCGAAATTCCACCTAGAAATTATGATCTACTGGGTTTGTCGACTTAATCTTCTTCCACTCTACCCTCACCATTACCTCAACCCGTTACCACAGACAGACATCTGAACATATATAACAATCACAGAATAAACCTATTTTCGGTTACTTATCAAAATTTATATAGCACATAAATTCGCAAGCAGTTTTTAGAATATGCTTAAAATTTAAATTAAAATAATGTGTTTGAGTTTGGGTTTGAAGTTTGAAATTTTGAGGCGTCAGAGTTTGTGTTTCGAGTTTGAAGACAATAGTTTGAGTTTGAGGTTGAACACCCTGCCTGTAATCAACAAAATTCTATTCAAAAAATCAAAACAAAAAATCAGGCATTTCGGTTATTCCATCAGATTTCGGTTTCAAAATATATCGGTTTCGGTTCTCCAATAAAATCGGTTTCGGTTTGTACCGAAATTAAAACCCAAATATTGTGGACAGATTTTTTTGCTGATATTTTTCGCTTTATGTGTGTATTTTATGGTGCTTCAATGAACATGTTTTTGTCTATTCAATTGATAATTTTTAATAATAATTCATTTTGCTAAACAACTCGTAGAAGTGAATTGTTTTGAGATATTTTCGGTTTTTCAGTTCGGTTTTACCTGCGTCGATTCGATTCTGAGCCATTCGGTTTTTTCGGTTTCGGTTGTACAATTTTCGGTTAACCGAAATGCCTGTTAAAAATCACTACATGTTCCATTAAATTGAAATTGATCAAATATGAATTTTCTTGATTTAGAAGTAGTGCCTTTTTGCACCCGTAGACCGTCTTTGAGGCTGACAAGAATGGCTTTATGCTTGCATTCTGTTACATGTTCCCTCTAGTGTGGCTATTATTCAATAAGTTATGCTCCGTGTTCATGGAAAAGTGTATGTGCCTCTCTCTGTTCTATGAAATGAGTAAGTAAAAGTGCATAGTACAGAAAACGATTTATAAATCCACAAAGATTATAAACCAACAAGTTATAAAACCAACAAGATTTTTATTGCTAAAAACACTACTCAAAGACATATAGAAAAATTTATGGCCCAATACTTATATCACACATGCAGTAGGGCTAATGAGAACATGTAAAAATTTACATGATGATTTACAGTTGCTTTATAACACAATTTTCTATCAATTTCATAATTGGGCATTAAAGTTCTTTCAGAGCCTCCGGCATTTCTTTGGGAAAATAAGAAACCAACGTCGCTTGTGGATTTTTCATTTAAAAAGAATCTGGACCGAGTATTTTAATAAGCTATTAATCACATAATTTGGGAATAACGACATGTCATAAATGGGAAAAAACGTGAATTGTTTGATAACCAATAATTCTTTTAAATCTTTCTAGTTACAATCATGCATTTGAAAACTCTGTTTGGTAAAAATTAAACCAATATTTTAGCAAATTATCAATTTTCTGCCCTTTCTGATAAATGCTGTCATTTAGGCTGCTCAAATGTTATATTTCACTAGTGTTGATTTCAATTTATTACATGTGTATTGACAAGTATCATCTATTTTCGATAGCATGCGCCTTGCAACGACTCAATTTGCAAATATGCTATGCTGATCGTTTAACTGAGGATTATGCAAAAAGCTTGGTCATTTATTATATATTTTGAAATTTTTTAGCCATAAAGCTTTTTTATTTTCAATATGCCCCCCTTGGGTTGGTCAGCCATATCCTATTTCGCCATTTTTTAATCCGCCCTGCTCCTTCATAAGCACACTCTCTATTCCCTTCCTTCAGTTAAGAATACTTGATGACGAATTTCTACCTTTTTTCTTTTTCGGGTGGGTTCAATTACATTTTGAGTAAATTAAATTTTCTTAATTTTCTTTTTTACAGGTGTCCCTACAGTGTATTTCTCTTCTGCCTGTCCCTATGTCATGAACTAAAATCAGGCTACAGGACTAGTGTCTCCCTGCTTTTGAATCTGGTCATATTCGCTTTAAATATTATTTGAAGCAACGTCACAGCCAAGGGTAAGAGACCATAAAGAATTTGTCGTAGTTTATTGAAGCATTCAATAGTGGGATAAATTGATTGAATCGGCGGATACTCCACGAAATAACCTGATACACGTACAATATCAGATTAAAACAAATCTTCATAACTTTCAGCTTAACCATGGCTGTTTCTGGTTGTGCCTAAACAAAATATGTTTCTACCACCAAATTCACTTTTTATACTGAAAGAGCATAGCGCTGACGTTAGTTCGCACCATTGTTATCTTCTGTCGCACACCTGATAATATGATGGCAAACCTAAAGAAATTACAATGATCACAGCTTTTACATAAGGTATCTATGGCAGAACCAAATTTGCCCTTAGTGAATATGATTACTGGCTACATCTTGTTTTCTAGAGCAATTTCTACTTAGAACTATGAAGCATTAGTAAGGTTTCTTCAGAGTTGGACATAGGGTACTCGACTCTACGCTACCCTTTGTCGGTACACTCAGAGAGCATGCTATGTCGGGCGAGCAATTGTCGGTTATGATAATATTGAGAAAATGCCACATTTCGAATTTATTTATGAGTATTTTGGTTTCGTTGAGTCGGCTGAGTTCGGGTTAAGTGAATTGACAGTCGGATACAGCTCTTTTATTGAATGACCATCACTGCCTTCGTTTTTATCTCACAACGAGCTTTTATTTAATGGTTTATATAAATACAAAGAGCAAGTTAATTTACTATTATTTATTGAAAATTCTATTTGTAGCTCCCTGCTTTTGCTTCTGTTCATATTCACTTTAAATGATATATATATATATATATATATATATATATA